>CM049852.1:35066491-35091491 GCA_027422415.1 Schizothorax lantsangensis | reverse complement strand
CACCCTCACAACTACTCAAAACACCCTAGCAACCACCTAGAACACCCTCACAACTCACACCAAGCAACCACCTAGAACACCCTAGCAACCACCTAGAACACCCTCACAACCACTCAAAACACCCTAGCAACCACCTAGAACACCCTCACAACCACTCAAAACACCCTAGCAACCACCTAGAACACCCTCACAACTACCCAAAACACCCTCACAACTACCCAAAACACCCTAGCAACCACCTAGAACACCCTCACAACCACTCAAAACACCCTAGCAACTTAATAAAATAATAAAATAATAAAATAAAAGAAAAGAAAAGAAAAGAAGAAATAAAATAAAATAAAATAAAATAAAAGAATAAAATAAAAGAATAAAATAAAATAATAAAATAAAATAAAATAAAATAAAATAATAAAATAAAATAAAATAATAAAATAAAATAAAATAAAAATAAAATAAAATAAAATAAAATAAAATAAAATAAAATAAAAATAAAATAAAATAAAATAAAATAAAATAAAATATAAAATATAAAATATAAAATAATAAAATAAAATAAAATAAAATAAAATAAAATAAAATAATAAATTAAATAAAACAAACGTAAAAAAGAAAATACTTTTTAAAAATATTTTATTTTATTTCAGTCTCACATGTGAGTGTTTTAGAAGAGATTTCAATAATGTCTGAAAGTGTGCTTAAACTGGCCGATATACCAAAATCTGCACACAAAGGTTAGAGATCTTGAGATGAAATCATATCATTGACTCATTTGTGTTTGTATGACTATTAAGAAACACCTGGATCAAACTGATACTTCAATTAAATATAATAGAGAACTGCTGAGCCGAAAGAGGAAGTTCTGAACAACACACTTCCTGTGGGTCCATCTGTTCATCCTACCCACAATGCTCTTCTCCAGTGATTCATGCACGCAGTATAATCTCCCCATATCTCTCAGCTCTAATAAATGACTGTAATGTCTTCACCAATATCTATTCTCCTCTCATAATATTTCTTCTCTTTCTCCAGCGCTCCAGCAGAGTGACACTCGTTTCCTTCATTCATCTTATTTTATTATCTCTCCTGCTCATTATCATCTCCTCCTCTTTCTCTCAATCTTTCCCTTTATTCTCTCCTGCATCATTAGAGTGTTTTATCCTCCCTTCACTCATTCTGACTCCATCTGCATTCTGTCTGTTTTCATTTCTCTCTCTCCATCTTCTGTCCATTTCATCCTTATTAACGCAGTTTGTCGAGGTAAAGGCTTTTCCGACTCGGGCCAGAAAGAACTCCCCTAACAACGACACACGACACCATAGCAACCACCCACAATACCCTAGCAACCACCTAGAACACCCTAGCGACTGCAGATCAATGTGGTAAAACAATCAGAACACATTAGCAACCACCCAGAACACCCTAGCAACTACCCAAAACACCCTAGCAACCACCTAGAACACCCTCACAACTACCCAAAACACCATAGCAACCACATAGAACACCCTCACAACTACCCAAAACACCCTAGCAACCACCTAGCAACCACTTAAAACAACCTAGCAACCACTTAGAACACCATAGTATCCTCCTAGAACACCCTAGCAACCACCTTAAATACTGTAAAAATCATCTTGAACACCCTATTAACCATCTAAAACACAACAGCAACCATTCAAAACAACCTAGCAATCATTTAGAACACCCTAGTAGCCACCTTGAACACCCTAGCAACCACCTTGAACACCCTAGCAACCACCTTGAACAACCTAACAACCACATAGAATATACACAATACACAATAAAGCGCTATATAAATGCATCATTAATTAATTAATTCATTCATAGAACACCCTAGAAACCACTCAAAACACCCTAGCAATGCAAAGCAATGTGCTAAAAACAATCAGAACATGTTACACCTAAATAACCACCCAGAACACCCTAGCAACTACCCAAAACACCCTAGCAACCACCTAGAACACCCTCACAACTACCCAAAACACCCTAGCAACCACCTAGAAAACAATAGCAACCCCTCAAAACAACCTACACCACTTAGAACACAACAGTATCCACCTAGAACACCCTAGCAACCACCTTGAACACCCTAACAACCATCTTAAACACCCTATTAACCATCTAAAACACAACAGCAACCATTCAAAACAACCTAGCAATCATTTAGAACACCCTAGTAACACCTTGAACACCCTAGCAACCACCTTGAACACCCTAACAACCAACCAGAACGCCCTAGCAACCACTTAGAACACGCAAGTAACCACCTAGAACACCCTAACAACCACCTTGAACAGTCTAACAACCACCTTGAACACAATATTAACCATCTAAAACACAACAGCAACCATTCAAAACAACCTAGCAATCATTTAGAACACCCTAGTAGCCACCTTGAACACCCTAGCAACCACCTAGAACACCCTAACAACCAACCAGAACACCCTAGCAACCACTTAGAACACGCAAGTAACCACCTAGAACACCCTAACAACCACCTTGAACACCCTAACAACCACCTTGAACAGTCTAACAACCACCTTGAACACCCTATTAACCATCTAAAACACAACAGCAACCATTCAAAACAACCTAGCAATCATTTAGAACACCCTAGTAGCCACCTTGAACACCCTAGCAACCACCTTGAACACCCTAGCAACCACCTAGAACACCCTAACAACCAACCAGAACACCCTAGCAACCACTTAGAACACGCAAGTAACCACCTAGAACACCCTAACAACCACCTTGAACAGTCTAACAACCACATTGAACACCCTAGCAACCACCTTGAACACCCTAACAACCACGTTGAACACCCTAGCAACCACCTTGAACACCCTAACAACCACCTTGAACACCCTAGCAACTACCTTGAACACCCTAGCAACTACCTTGAACACCCTAGCAACTACCTTGAACACCCTAGCAAATGCAGAGCAATGTGCTAAAACCAATCAGAACAACCACACAAAAACATCTTACTGTAGTTCTAGACTAAATATCAACATGTATTTACTCATCTCACCTGCACAAAAACACATTCAGTGTTCCTCACAATCAATAAAAACAGACTCAGAATATTATACAAACATGCAATAATTAAATATGTTAAATAAGACAAATATAATTTATGTATTTAATCCCATTTTGTCTTTGTTACTGAGCTTCGATGATCCAATTCAATCATACTAATAATCAAAAATGACACATTTGTGTTTGATTGTAGTTATTGCTGAATAGTGCTGAACTGTGTCATATTCTTCATGTGATTAGTTTGATCTGCGTCCTCTACTGTACAGACGTGAATCTACATTAACTTCAGTCTGAGCCGGATTCACTTCACTTTTAGTGTGAACGAGCTTTACATTTGTACAAGAAGAACTTTTCATATTAAAAACAAACAAGTTAAAAAGTAACTCAAAAGTAACGTATCGCATTACTTTCCATTAAAAGTAACATTATTAGATACTTTTTTAGGGAGTAACGCAATATTGTAATGCATGACTTTTAAAAGTAAGTTTCCCCAACACTGGTTGCTAGGGTGCTGGTTCTTGATCTGGAGCATTAGTTGTGTATGTTTGTGATGGTCTCACCTTCCTCAGCAGCGAGATGAGGTCTTTGTGCCAGGATGAGCTGTACTGTACACTGACTGTACTGAACAGCTGCAGCAGAGACTCCACCGAGTTACTGGCGTGGATGTCGTACGGCCTCT
The DNA here is from genome assembly GCA_027422415.1 of Schizothorax lantsangensis. Taxonomy (NCBI): domain Eukaryota; kingdom Metazoa; phylum Chordata; class Actinopteri; order Cypriniformes; family Cyprinidae; genus Schizothorax; species Schizothorax lantsangensis. The sequence goes on along the minus strand of CM049852.1, from coordinate 35,087,752 downwards.
GAGAGACAGACAGAGAGAGACATATATGTGACCCTGGAGCACAAAATCAGTCATAAGGGTCAATTTTTCGAAATTGAGATTTATGCATCATCTGAAAGCTGAATAAATAATATTTCCATTGATGTATGGTTTGTTATGATAGGATAATATTTGGCTGAGATACAACTATTTTAAAATCTGGAATGTGAGGGTGCAAAAAAATCATAATATTGAGAAAATCACCTTTAAAGTTGTTCAAATGAAGTTCTTAGCAATGCATATTACTAATCAAAAATTAAGTTTTGATATATTTATGGTAGGAAATTTACAAAATATCTTCATGGAACATGATCTTTACTTAATATCCTAATGATTTTTGGCATAAAATAAAAATCAATAATTTTGACCCATACAATGTATTGCATTGTATAGGTCAATTTTTTACATTATAAAGAATTTACATTATAAAAACATTGTTTTGAAATATTTCTAAAACACTAAAATCTCCAGTTTTTTAACATTTTTTAAAGGTTACAAAAACGTTTCTTACAGTGTTCTACTAACTTTATCTTCACCCAGAACATAACGTTATTTAATATTCTAAATATTTTAAAATATTCAGTTATCTTGCCATGATTAAAACATTATTTAACTCTTTCCCCGCCATTGACATTATTTTCCAGCTTTCCGTGTGTTCATACAGGAGATAGTGTTGGGAAGGTTACTTTGGAAATGTAAAAGTTACTTTATTAAAGTAATGTAACTGATTACATTTGATAACTTTTCTAAAACATGTAAAGCAGGCCGTGTTAACCTTACAGTAGAACTCAACACTGATTATTACGGTCACTTGCTAAATCCTTCATCACTTGAATTATGATTATAATAATTTAATTTTAAAGCACAGCCACCACAAAATCAGACTTTAGCACCTCTTTTTACTTTGAGATCATTCTGAGGTTAATACAGATAGTTTAGTAGCTATGATACTGTTTTTATAATCAAATCTGTGCATAGTTATGACAAGAAACAGTGGAATCTAACAATGCCTTGGAAAAAAATAGTTAATCTTAAAAAATAAAGCATACATAAACCAAATAGGAAATAAAACCTATATAAAATAAGCATGTGTCCTAAACTCCTGAAACACTGATGTCTCATATTTTAGAGAAGTCTCTGCAATTTAGGAAATAAATCAATTAAATCTGTATAGATGTAACCCCCTTTGTAATCGTTAACATTTTCATAAGTAACTGTAATTTAATTACACATTTTTTCTCAGTAACTGTAACAGATTACAGTTAACACTTTATTTTAAGGTGTCCTTGTTACAGTGTAATTATACATTGTGATATTAATTAACTACATGTACTTACTATACGGTTAGGGTTAGGATTACTTGCATGTAATTATGCATAATTAATTGTTACAATAGTAAGTACATGTAACGTGTAACAAGTACACCTTAAAATAAAGTGTTACACAGTTACATTTATTTTGTAATTAAATTACGCAATTGTGTTACATGTAACTAGTTACTCCCCAACACTGTTAGGAGGCGCTATAACACATCTTCTGAAAGAGTACTGAACGTCTGGATCAAAACACAGCGAAGAAGCAGCAGAAATAAGCAATCGAGTATGTAAGCAGATGCATATGTAAAATAACACGATCATCAAACATTAAACAGCTTATAAATCAAAACAGCCTAACGTTAGCGAATGAAATGGTTTATGATTGTGAAGCTTTGGAGGTGTGGATGGAAGCAATGTTTGGATCATCGTTCTGAATCTGATCCAGACGTAGTCTTTGACAAAAACACAATTTTCTCAGCTTTTGTTTAAAATCACTCACCGACATTCAAATGTTAATAAAGTTACACTTTATTTTGATAGTGCACTTTAGACATTCTACTGTAAGTAACTTTGCAACTACATGTCAACTAGCAGTCATTAATTTGCATCTACATGTCTACTAACTCTTAGTAGGGTAGGTTTAGGGTTAGTAGAATAAGTTGACTCCCCCAAAGAAGTTTTGTGAATTTAGTATTTTTTCATGTTGTTACATTGTTTAGAGCATTGTATTGTAAAATACAATTTTTGAAAAATTATATTTTATTCATATTTTATTCTATGTCCTCTGTAGAGGACACCGGGACTCCGTTTTTAATGGCATGAATAAACATCAAAAAGGCAAATTTGATTGATTAAATCAATCAATTTTTAGGTTTCAGGATTTTTTTATACTAAACTTTGTTTAAGGATGATTCTCAACTATGTTATAAAATATATAACAAAATGATTTGATATACCATTTTGTTTTATGCAATATGTGTGTAAAAATGTCCATAAACTGGTTTTCCCATTAAACACAGTGTATCTATACACTGTATCTAATTTGCATATTAATGTGTTGCATGTTGAAAAAAGAATTGTCATAATGGGAGTAATAATTGCCCAGATTTTCATAATAATATCTACTATTTCATAAGAATTTTTATTTTCCTATTCAATTGTTATGTCTCCCAAAATGCGTAATAAACATGCTTTTAGTCCTGGTGTCCTCTACAGTGGATGTGTATGAAATTATGTCCTGTTTCATAACAGCAAGTCATATTTGAATTTGAAAACCCATAACATTTTCCTGAAATGTTGCTTTATGACAAACAACTTGAAAATTAATCAGATTTAAATGACAATTACAAAATATAATCCTATTTCCATAAGGATGTTACATTTTTCACTAAATTAAATTTAGCCATCTTTAAAGACCTAAAGAGGGAGTGGTTATGGTTATTAAAATTGTGACATATATAGTCTCCACTACAGAGGCAAAAACTCCATATCTGGGTCTCAGGAGGATATACTTGCAAAGTTTCTCAGAGTCAGTATGTTGTATGTTGTGGACTCATCAAAATAAAGTGTTAGAAGATATTAAGTCTACTAAAACTCTAATGACTGCTAGTTGACATGTAGTTACAAAGTTACTTACTGTTAGTAGAATGTCTAAAGTGGACTATCAACATAAAGTGTTACCAAAAAAATGCATGAAGCTAGAATAAAACTGTTTGTTTGTTTGTTTAAAAGCAGAGGCTCTGTTCTTTCCTATGACATATCGCATGCTCAGATATTGATACAATAAAATATCCATGAAATTTTGTGAAAATGATCAAAAATGCTGGCAGTGAAAGAGTTAAAGGTTACAAAAATGTTTCTTTAACATTCATCAAGTGTAAATAACATCATAGGGACGTTCCAAGAATATTGATCTCAGAACGTTTTTCTCTCAATGTTATATTAATTAAGTTATGAGAACATTCCATAAACATTACTTTAAGAACATCTTGTCCTACATTGATATAACTTTTAATAATCATTAGTGAAGGTTGAGAGAGCGTTCCCCGTTAGCTTTGTATGAATGTATGAATCTGCACAGTTGTCCAAGTTGGTTTATAGGGTTAGGGTTGCAAACCAGTAAAGCTTAGCTGGTAAGCTTTACTGGTTTAAAGCTACACTGTAAAATAAAAAAATCTGTGAAATTTACAGTAAAAAAACGGCAGCTGTGGCTGCCAGAATTTTACCGTAAAAAATACGGTAGCAACGTTTTAGGTTTACGGTTTTAATTTCATTAACTGATATAATGTTAATATACCAACCTATTGAAGTACTGAAATCTGTATCTTTGTAATACACTGATAACCACCAAAAGCAGGAGCTGATGAGAGTCACATGATGAACCAAAGCAGCTTTTAAATATTAACATATATAGAAGAAGCACAGCATCATTCACATAAACACTAAACACCATCATGGTACACACATGAAACTGAAATAATGCAATAAACATTAATTAAACAACATTAGGTGTAACATACAACCCTGATGTACACACCTGATAAGAAAAAACTAAGAAGAAACATAATTATTTAAACAAAAAAAAACTGGGAATTTCAATTTACGGTTATTTACTGTAAATTATACATTCTTTTTCACTTCCAAAAATGGTGTACTACCGTAAAATTACATGTAATGGCCAATACAGTTTTTCACCGTATATAGTTGGGGAACTTACCGTTAACCATTTAACAGGTTTTTACTGTAGACTGTATTTTTACAGTCTTTTACCGTTAAATTCACGGTAATTTTTTACAGCATATCAGCATCCCCTGCTGGAGACTTCAGTCCAAACACAAGATTTACTGGTGGCTCGTCAATCTGCCTTTCCCAAAACCATCGTAAACATCCGTAGATCGTAGAAACCATTGCCACCGAGGTTCTCTACAATCACGCAGTTCATAAGTGAAACATTACGCTATCATCTGCAAAAAAAATTTAAAACGTACCCAACTTCGCAGAACCTCAAAGATCGTCACGCCCAGCGACCACCAGTCCACCTCGAACGCATAACCAGTTCCCCCGCTCACGAACGACTGGAAGATCTCTGGAGCTGTTAGGAGAACACGCATGATTCAATAATCATAAACCATATTTAAGTTTTACAAAAAGAGGACAGTAGGGGCAGGAATGGGGGTTTGTGTGGGGGGGGGTGTTCGGAGGGGTTAGCGCAATAACCAAATCCCAAATATCAAAACTCAAAATTTAATTTCCATATATCTAAAATACACTATATTGCCAAAAGTATTGGCACCCCCTTCTAATGAACAGGTTTGACTACTTTAGTAATTTCTATGAGTACAAATCTTAATGTTAAAGCATATAATGATATTCTAGGAAATTGTGTGCTTCTAATATTATAGCAACAGTTTGGACTCTTTTCTATTCTAACATGACAATGTCTCTGTGTATAAGACAAGGTTCAAAAAGAAAATGATTGATTGAGTCAGTGTGGAAGAACTTGACTGGTCTGCATAAAACCAAGTCCTAATCCCAGTTTAACACCTCTGGTGTGACTGTAAATGCAGACCTTGAGACAAAAACTCATCACCAAACACCAATGACTTGTACATATGGGTTCAGTCATTTTAGACACTTACAAAACTGTTGAAACAGAGATGAAATACAATTTTTTAATACATGAATTATGTTCCCATCGTTGTTGCCACAGATTTGGAAGTGCATTTTTCTGTTCTAAAGAAGGGGGTGCCAATACTTTTGTCTATATAGTGTAAGTACAAGTCATTGGTGTTTGGTGATGAGTTTTAGGCTCAAGGTCTGCATTTACAGTCACACCAGAGGTGTTAAACTGGGATTAGGACTTGGTTTTATGCAGACTAGTCAAGTTCTTGTCATGTTAGAATAGAAAAGAGTCCAAACTGTTGCTATAATATTAGAAGCACACAATTTCCTAGAATATCATTATATGGTTTAACATTAAGATTTGTACTCATAGAAATTACTAAAGTAGTCAAACCTGTTCATTAGAAGGGGGTGCTAATACTTTTGGCAATATAGTGTACATATTTTACAGTCACCGTATGCAGATTGATCATAAACACAGCTTAGGCTTCCTACCAGCATCCTTCACAAAATGTAACATCTACCACAGTTTTATCATAGGCAGAATGCTAAATGTTTCAATACAAGCATTGTAATTTATGCAATATTTCACACCTTTAACCAACGGGAGAAAATCAACTCTCCGCAATAGTTTAAAATCAGCCCAATTCTGTGCAAAAAATGCGGATTTGGCAACCCTGCATCCAACACGAGCTGCAACCAAAGTGATTTCAACACTTCGCATATTGATAGCGGCTCCCTGATGTGCGAAAATTATATTCAATATTAGAATGTATTGAATATACAGTAATGAGAGCAGGCAGTAATTGTCAAACAGTCCCACTTAGGACTTTAATACAAAAACGCACACAATGAATGGCGACTGTAGAAAGCAACAGACGAATCCCGGACATTTTGGGCGATTTAGAAATCCCAGCCGGATGCATTTTCTAGGTCCAAAAAGAGGACATGTCCAGGGAAAAGAGGACGTATGGTCACCCTAAATCAGACAAAATGACAAAATAATATCTGGTCCAGTTATTCAAACCAAGAACTGCTATTCATGACAAGAGGAGACCGTCTGACTGACAGTTTAATGTTTTAGTTTTATGTCCTAGTTATATCAGCTTACTGACTCCAAGGCCTTCAACTGTGTAGAACACTTTTGCATTAAATCTCAGGTTTCCTGAAGCTTTAGAAGCTGTTTGTTCTTCAGGGTTCCTGCTCTTTTTAACCAATACATTTGCATGAATTTCCCAGTTGTTTCTGATTTACTGGATCAGGACATATTTTATACTCACAATGTCTAAATATTTTAGAATTTTTGCATAACTAGTAAAATGTGATTTAAGATTAAGATTTGATTAATGTCCATGACTTTTCCAGGTCTAGAAAATACACATTTAAAATGAGGCTTCCTCATACACTATATTGCCAAAAGTATTGGCACCCCTTCTAATGAACAGGTTTGACTACTTTAGTAATTTCTATGAGTACAAATCTTAATGTTTAAGCATATAATGATATTCCAGGGAATTGTGTGCTTCTAATATTATAGCAACAGTTTGGACTCTTTTCTATTCTAACATGACAATGTCTCTGTGTATAAGACAAGGTTCAAAAAGAAAATGATTGATTGAGTCAGTGTGGAAGAACTTGACTGGTCTGCATAAAACCAAGTCCTAATCCCAGTTTAACACCTCTGGTGTGACTGTAAATGCAGACCTTGAGACAAAAACTCATCACCAAACACCAATGACTTGTACATATGGGTTCAGTCATTTTAGACACTTACAAAACTGTTGAAGAGATGAAATACAATTTTTAAATACATGAATTATGTTCCCATCGTTGTTGCCACAGATTTGGAAGTGCATTTTTCTGTTCTAAAGAAGGGGGTGCCAATACTTTTGACAATATAGTGTATGTAAAAGTCATTGGTGTTTGGTGATGAGTTTTTGTCTCAAGGTCTGCATTTACAGTCACACCAGAGGTGTTAAACTGGGATTAGGACTTGGTTTTATGCAGACCAGTCAAGTTCTTCCACACTGACTCAATCAATCATTTCTTTTTGAACCTTGTCTTATACACAGAGTCTATGAGTTCTTATAGATTTAGTCTTATTTCAAATCATTTTAAGGCTATCTTCATCTAGTGGATCCAGGACTCCTGGTTCAGAAACACTGAGTTCGATAACTTAAATAGTTGATCATACATCAGTCTGTAAAAAATTGCACAGTAATGTTGGTCTGTACAGAAAATATAAAATAAAAACTGGAAGATGTTCAGAGTTCATCACTGTGTTTGTTTGAGTTCTGGATCTGTGATGATGTAGATGATGAGATGTTTCTTACCCATGTATGGCTTTGTACCCGCTAACGCCGTGGCTCGTTCGCCGTCCTTGATTATGGTAGCGATGTTAAAGTCTGTTAAATGCACGTGACCTGAAGAACAACAGACAGACAAGAAGCGGAGCTGAAGCTCAAACTACTAGAGCAATCCAGGGCAATAACTCCCTCTTTCTAAAAAGGGAACACCACGAATAGACCGAAGAGAACACACACTCGTCTCCTTGAACCATTTCTGAGAGCTTCACACACACACATACACACACACACACACATCTCACCTTGCTCGTCCAGGAGGATGTTGTCTGGTTTGATGTCCCTGTGTGGAGAGATCAAGACATCATCAGTTCACATGACGTCAACACCTGGACTTTATTTACACGTCATGCATCTGCAGCCGTGTTTCGAAAGCTTCAGCGGCCTTCTTTTGTGTGAATGTTCAGTTCTCAGGGGGCCGTCACACTTTCAACACACTCACTAATTACATCACACACACACACACTATCTATTTAAGAATAAAGTGGCGTCCAGCTAAAGCCGCATTCTGATTCCCTCACAGCTAATTAACAGAGAGCCGTTCCCCTGCTGTCATGAAGATGCCAGAGAGCATGATGGGATTAATTCACACAGAGATGTGACACACACACACACAGAGATACACACACACACACACACACACACACAGATACACACACACACACACACACACACACATTGCAACGCATCACATTCTTCAAAACAATCTACTGCATCCTTAAAGGAATAGTTCACCCAAAAACAATCCCATCATTTACTCACACTCAAGCCATCGTATGTGTACAGTAAATGCCTTTCTTCTTCCAGACAAACACAATCAGAGTTATATTACATAATATCCTCGCTCTTCCAGTCCTTGTCATGACAGTGAATGGTGCCAATTTGTTGAAGCTCCAAAAAGCGCATCCATCCATCATCAAAGTAATCCATACGACTCCAGTGGGTTAATGAATGCCTTCTGAAGCCAAGTGATGGGATTTTGTAAGAAACACATCCATATATATAAACTATTATCACTGGCTTCTGGCAAATCCCGTATGGGAGTTCACGAGAGCGTCGAGTTATGACGTATGATGTCATATGACAGCGAAAACTAAGGTGAGAACTGATGCCTCTTTTTGGAGTGAGTTGTGAACAGAAGCGAGTTGTTTTGGCTATATTGTAGATTTGCATATGTATCCGTATTTTAAAGGGGTCATCGGATGCTAAATTCACTTTTGAACATAAATGTGTGTTGGAAGTGCGTGTGTACACATCCATCCTATAATGATAAAAATCCACCCAGTGTTTTTTTTAAAATCCCTATTTTAAAATCCCCTTTCTCAAATCAGGCTGTCAGAATGACGTAGTTCTGTACAGGCCCCTCCCACGATAGTTGATTGACAAGGGCGTCTTACCTTAGCCCCGCCCCCCTGAGTGAGCTGAGAGCTCCGCCTCCGGTGCAGGGAAGACAAGATGTCTCAGATTAAGCGATTGAGGTGTTTTGTTGTTGGATGTAATAATGAATAAAGCAGTCGTCATTTACTCCCGACATCTGAGCCGCTGAAGACACAGAGGATTAACGTTACTTTCGCTTTGAAGTGAATGCACCGATCCCTGATCTGCATAAATGCGTCTATCTTCTCGCGAATCATTCGTGATCCAGCTTCATCTACAGAAGAAGTGAGTATAAGGGTTTTTTATACTCACTTTATATTAGGAAAGGGATTTATGAATCCTTGCAAATCCCTTTCCTAATAACGTGCTAGTTAGCCAGTTTCACGGCTGAAGTTTACAGTCTGCTCGTTACTCCACGAAAGAGAGGGGCGGGGTCAGCAGAGCTCATTAGCATTTAAAGCAACATGGACTAAAAAACAGCTTGCTGAAAACAGCTGATTTTGACAGGGTAAAAAAGGTGTTTTTTACACTACCATTGAGAAATTGTAACCAAAGTATGTTATAGACTTTTCATTAAGACCCTAAAGAATCATATCAACTTGTGGAAAATGGGCATCTGATGACCCCCTTTAAAGGATTAGTTCACTTCCAGAATAAAAAATTCCGGATAATTTACTCACCCCCGTGTCATCCAAGATGTTCATGTCTTTCTTTCTTCAGTCGCAAAGAAATTAAGGTTTTTGAGGAAAACATTCCAGGATTTTTCTCCATATAGTAGACTTCAATGGGGATCAACGGGTTGAAGGTCCAAATTGCAGTTTCAGTGCATCTTAAAAGAGCTCTACATGATCCCAGCCGAGGAATACACTGCAAAAAATGCTTTTCTTACTTAGATTTTTTGTCTTGTTTCCAGCCAAAATATTAAAAATTTCTTAAATCAAGAAGGATTTTCTAGACAAGTAAAAATAATCTTGTTTTCTGTTTGACATAAGATTATTTTTCTTACCCCATTGGCAGATTATTTTGCTTGTTTCAAGCAAAAACTCACTTAATTTTGACTTGTTTTTTCTGAAAACAAGACAATTATTTTTACTTGTCTAGAAAATAATTCTTGATTTAATTTTTTTTTTATATTTTGGCTGGAAACAAGACAAAAAATCTAAGTAAGAAAAGCATTTTTTGCAGTGTAAGGGTCTTATTTAGCCAAACGATCGCTCATTTTCTAAAAAAATAAAACATTTATATACTTTTTAACCACAAATGCTGGTCTTGCACCAGCTCTGTGATGCGCGTCCACGACTTTGCATCATGTGTGACATAGGTGGAAGTACTGACCCAGTGTTTACAAAGACTAAATCAAACGACCTTTACAAAAGAAGGAAAAACAAAGATATCGGACGATTTTGAAGTTGGAGGAGAAAATCAGCTGGAGTTAAGTATTACTTCTGCCTACGACCTTTCCAACGTGATTACGTAATTTGAAAATGGCAGATGGTTTCGCTACATAAGAGCCTTATTCCTCGGCTGGGATCATGTAGAACTCTTTGAAGCTGCACTGAAACTCAATTTGGACCTTCAACCCGTTGATCCCCATTGAAGTCCACTATATGGAGAAAAATCCTGGAATGTTTCCCTCAAAAACCTTAATTTCTTTTCGACTGAAGAAAGAAAGACATGGACATTTTAGATGACATGGGGGTGAGTAAATTATCAGGATATTTTTATTTTTACGAAGTGAACTAATCCCTTAAAATGCACTTCCATGTTCATCAGTTCTCACCTTAGCTTCCGCTACGCCTTTATATACGTCGAGTTATACGTCATAACTCGACTCTCGTACAGCAGTTGTCAGAAGCCAGTGATAATAGTTTATAAAGTTTTGAATATGGATATTTTTCTTACAAAACCCAGGCTTGGCTTCAAAAGGCAGTCGTACGGATTACTTTTATGATGGATGGATGCATTTTTTGGAGCTTCAGAAACTCCATTCACTGCCGTTACAATGCTGGGAAGAGCCCGGATATTATGTAATATAACTCTCTGTTCATCTGAAAGAAGAAAGGCATATCCACCTATAATGGTGTAAATCATGGGATCATTTCCATTTTTGGGTGAACTATTCCTTTAAAGAGGAATCTCCACCATCACAGAGACACTTTCAGACACATTTATAGCTGATTTGAATCTCTCTGAAACAATCGTGAGTGCAGTGCATCAGTGCCAGGTTGCCTGGGTGTTGCTATGCTGTTGCTAAGGTGTTCTAGGTGTTTTTTTTATCAGGTTGCTATATGTGGTTGTTAAGGTGTTCCAAGTGGTTTTGAGTGGAGTGCTATGAAATTTTGTTGCTGTGCAATTGCTGTGTTTGAAATGTTGCTAGGGTGTTTCTGTGCTGTTTTGGTGGTTGCTAGGCTGTTGCTATGGTGTGCTGTGTAATTGCTAAGTTGTTGCTGTGTAGCTGGTTATGTGTTTAAAAATGTTTTGGAGCGTTGTTATGGTGTTTCTAGGCAATTCTGGTTGCTGTGCTGTTGTTAAGGTATTCTAAATGTTTTAGCAGGTTGCTATGTGGTTACTAAGGAATTGTTGTGCAGCTGCTCATGTGTTTGAAATGTTTTTAGAGTGTTGCTAGGGTGTTTCTAGGTTGTTCTTTTGGTTGCTGGGTCATCGCCATAGTGTTCTGTGTAACTGCTAGGGTGCAATTGCTAATGTGTTAGAAATGTGTCACTAAAGTGTTTCTAGGCTGTTTTGGTGGTTGCTAGGCCACTAGCAGGGTGTTGCCGTGCAGCTGCTCATGTGTTTGAAATGTTTTTTTAAAGTGTGTTGCTAAGGTGTTTCTAGGGATTTCAGTTGCTAGGCTGTTACTATGGTGTTCTGGCTAATTGCTAGGGTGCTGCTGTGCAGTTGCTCATTTGAAATGATATTAAAGTGTTGCTAAGGTATTCTATTGTTGCTAGGCTGTTGCTATGATGTTTTGGGTCATTTCTAGGGTGCAGTTGCTCGTGTGTTTAAAATGTTTTAGAGTGTTGCTAGGGTGTTTCTATGGTGTTCTGGGGGGGGTTGCTAGGCTGTTGCTACTGTATGGTTTTCTGGGTCATTTGCAGGGTGTTGCTGTGCAGTTGCTCATGTGCTTGAAAAGTTTTTAGAGTGTTAACAGGGTGTTGCTAGGGTGTTTGTGTGTTGCTATAAGATTTCTAGGGTATTCTGGGTCATTGCTAGGGTGTTTCTAGGGTGTTATGGTAGTTTCTAGGCAGGTTATGATTTTAATGTGTTGCTATGGGACTGCTAGGGTATTCTGGGTCATTGCTAGGGTGTTTCTAGGGTGTTCCGATGGTTTCTAGGCAGGTTCTGTTTTTAATGTGTTGCTATGGGATTGCTAGGGTATTCTGGGTTGTTTCTAGGGTGTTTCTATGGTGTTCCGATGTTTTCTAGGCAGGTTATGTTTTTAGTGTGTTGCTATGGGATTGCTAGGATATTCTGGGTCATTGCTAGGTTGTTCCGATGGTTTTTAGGCAGGTTATGTTTTTAATGTGTTGCTATAGGATTGCTAGGGTATTCTGGGTCGTTGCTAAGGTGTTTCTAGGGTGTTATGGATGGCTGCTAGTTGGTTCATCAAAAGGGTTCATCCATCCATCTTAAGCAAACCAACGGCACCCCAGCAGACACGATTTGAGGAACCACATACGTCTGGAGCACAAACACCAGTCTCCCTGCAGCATGAGCTCTGAACTATCAGCCTATAACAGAGCAGGATCTGTCGGATGTTTCCAGATGCTCCGCTCACCCTCCTGATTTCAGGAATCCTCCACTCTGACTAATTTTACCTCGGTGGCAGCATGACACGACACACTGTTGCTAGGAAACACTTCTGCTCAGCTTAGCGCAACTAAATAATACTATAGACAGGAAACACTCCTTCAGAAACATACAGCGAAATCCACCGCAGAGAAAACAATGTGACTGACTAATACACTCACATACTCACACACACACTCACACACACACTCACACACACACACACACACACACACACACACACACACACACACTCACACACACACACACACACACACTCACACGCTATCAAAGCCAGAGAGAGATTCAGTCCATTGCGTTCACTGTCAGTTCTGTTCTAAAGCGTTTGTGACGGGACCCAAAACAAGACAAGCACACATTTTATTTGGCACAGGACCCTTGTCTCCCTGAGGAGCCCCGCAGAACTAAACATGCAATTACACAACAAATCCCTGCGAGCAGACAGTATGCACACACACACACACACACACACACACACACACTCACTCACTCACTCACTCACACACATTGATATTTAGTCTAGAACTACAGTAAGATCGTGTTGATATTTAGTCTAGAACTACAGTAAGATCGTGTTGATATTTAGTCTAGAACTACAGTAAGATCATGTTGATATTTAGTCTAGAACTACAGTAAGATCGTGTTGATATTTAGTCTAGAACTACAGTAAGATCATGTTGATATTTAGTCTAGAACTACAGTAAGATCATGTTGATATTTAGTCTAGAACTACAGTAAGATCGCGTTGATATTTAGTCTAGAACTACAGTAAGATCACGTTGATATTTAGTCTAGAACTACATTAAGATCGTGTTGATATTTAGTCTAGAACTACAGTAAGATCATGTTCACACATAACGCTCTGATTTCTGTCACCATGGCAACCCCAGAGCTGTCACTCAATACATCACCATGGCAACACCAGAGCTGTCACTCAATACATCACCATGGCAACCCCAGAGCTGTCACTCAATACATCACCATGGCAACCCCAGAGCTGTCACTCAATACATCACCATGGCAACACCAGAGCTGTCACTCAATACATCACCATGCAACACCAGAACTGTCACTCAATACATCACCATGGCAACACCAGAACTGTCACTCAATACATGTACTGTGAGTACTTATTTGAGTAGATATTTCCTTCTAAATTAAAAAGTAATGCATTACTAGTTACTTGAAGTATTCTGATTGCGTAACTTGTAATGCTTCACTGTTGCTCTGTGTGTGTTATTGTGGTAAACAGGTAAATCACTGGAGGCTGGTGATGGATTATAGAGTTAAAGCGAGGGAACACACACCTGTGTATGATGTGCTGGCTCTGCAGGTAGTCGAGCGCCAGCGTCATCTCGCACAGGTAGAGCTTCACAGCGTCCTCGGTGAACTGCACGTTCTGCTGCAGATGATAGCGCAGATCTCCTCCTAACAGCAGATCCACCACCATAAACATGTCCTCCTCGTCCTGGAACGAGTACCTGGAGCACAGGGTCAGAGGTCAGAGGAAGTGACATCACACAGCTCTCATTTAACATGCAAATCCGTCTCCTGATGAGCTGGAGTGGGTTATGAGATCTACAGACGACACCAGCAGAAGCTCTTCTATTGTCTTTCACAGATTGAGGTTTGGTAATTAAAGTTGTTGAGATGATCTGATTTGGACGTTTTAATTAAAGTGTCGACGCAGTCTACATCAGCTGTCAATCATCTGTATGCAGACGAGACGCAGCTAACGAACTATTGCTCAACACACACACAGAGACTTCTGTCATCTAATCTCCTGAAATACAAAGTCAGGGAGGCGTAGGTTTATTATGTAACTAAAACTAAAACCATAAAAAAAAATATTATTATTTTTTTAAACTTAAAGCTAATTGCCAAGGAAACATTTCTCATTTTCTGTTTAAACATAACATAAAACATAAAAAAAATAATAATACAAAAAAAAAAATTATAAAAAAAAAAAAAATTAAAAATTATAAAACTTTCATTAAAAATAAAATAATTAAAAAAAAATAATATTTTTATATTATTTTAATTAGAAATAAAATACAATGTAAAAAAAATACTTATTTTATATCAGCTACTTGGCAAGGCAACATTTCTCATTTTCATTTAGTTTAACATTAATTAAAACTGAAATAAAAATTAATAAAAACTATACAGACATAAAAAAATTTAAACATTACAAAAAATTACTAAAACTTTAAATGTAATATAGAATTAAAAAAAATAAATATTTTATTCAGAAAATAAAATGTAAACATATACTTCAGCATTTCTTATTTTTATGTAGTTTAACTTGATGTATTAAAATAACTAAAATGGCAATAGAAATTAATAAAAACTATATAGACATATTTTTAAAACATTAAGAATTATAAAAATAACATTAGTAAAACTTTAATCACATTTGAAATATTAATAACTTTTTTTATATTTTATTCAGAAATAAAATGTTTACAAAAACTATGCTTATTTCAGCTAGTTGCCACGGCAACATTTTCATTTAATTTATTTAGCTTAAAATAAAAATTAATAAAAGCGATATATACATTTAAAACAAAACGAATAAAAATGACAAAAACACAACAAAATTGCTAAAAATGTAACTAAAATTATTAATAATTCTAAATATTAATAAAAATATGAATGCAAAATATAATTCCAAATATGTGACCCTGGAGCACAAAACCAGTCATAAGGGTCAATTTATTGAAATTGAGATTTATCCATCATCTGAAAGCTGAATAAATAATCTTTCCATTGATGTATGGTTTGTTATGATAGGACAATATTTGTAAATCTGGAATCTGAGGGTGCAAAAAAATCTAAATATTGAGAAAATCATCTTTAAAGTTGTTCAAATGAAGTTCTTAGCAATGCATATTACTAATCAAAAATTAAGTTGTGATATATTTACGGTACAAAATATCTTCATGGAACATGATCTTAATATCCTAATGATTTTTGGCATAAAAGAAAAATGTATAATTTTGACCCATACAATGTATTGTTGTCTATTGCTACAAATATACCTGTGTTACTTATGACTGCTTTTGTGCTGCAGGGTCACATACTATTAAAATTCAAAATATTAATAAAAATTGGAACTATAATAGTATGTCAGTGATGCTAAAATAACACCGGTGAAGCATCACGAAATGATCACAGGAATGAAGTTTCCATTTCACACTGAATATTTGTGAGTCCCTCGTTCTCATTATGTTGTCATGAGATGCTGTGAGGACTCTCTGAGTGGTGTGTGTGTGTGTGAGAGAGTGTGTGTGTGTGAGAGAGAGTGTGTGTGTGTGAGAGAGAGAGTGTGTGTGTGTGTGTGAGAGAGAGAGTGTGTGTGTGTGAGAGTGTGAGTGTGTGTGTGTATATCTGTGAGTGTGTGTGTGTGAGTGTGTGTATCTGTGAGTGTGTGTGTGAGAGAGTGTGAGTGTGTGTGTGTATCTGTGAGTGTGAGTGTGTGTGTGTGTGTGTGTGTGTGTGTGTGTGTGAGTGTGTGTGAGAGTGTGAGTATGTGTGTGAGACTCTATCAGAGCACTTCAGAGCTCATTTCCCGTCTGTAAGAGGCCGCAGGTCTGAGAGCCAATCATCACCACATCTATTATAGATCTGGCCGCTCTCCATTCACTCTGACAAAGACAGCATCACACTCAGTCAGACGGCTCATATTAAAGATCACGGGGTCAGCGGAGAGACGAGGGTGTCAGGAGCCGCTCTCAAACTCAGATCTTTAGCGTCTGAGACCCGCAGATCAGTCCGATTAAAGAGAGCGCTTCACACACAAATCATCTTTTATTCATCCTCAAATCAGTCAAAACCTGTGACTTCAGGAAAAGAAGATATTTCGAAGAATGCTGGAAACAAAATTAGGATAAAAACCCCAGACATTTCTCAACATATCTTCTTTTGTGTTGCTATAGAAGGCATGAGAGGAGTAAATGATGACAGAATGATCATTCTTGTGTGAATTAAGACATTTTTCCAAGATGGAACGAACACAAACACACAGAAGAGGGAGTTTTTTACACTGTAAGCAAAACATGCAAAACAGAGGAGGTACTGCTGGAAGAGCTGGTCAAATGTAAAACTGTAACTTGAATGCAATGTAAGTCGCTTTGGATAAAAGCGTCTGCTAAATGCATAAATGTAAATGTACTGCTAATTATCTGCCAGGATCTGTTCTTACCCAGCAGGCACACAACATCATAAGACGTTGGTATTTGGTTAAATTTTGGTTGCGACGTCGGGTGACCAAAATCCAATGTAAATCTAATGTCAATGTTAAATTGATGTCCGATACCGACGTCAGCTGAAGTTGAGATTTAGTTGTTTTTAGGTTGTGTAACCAAAATCCAATGTTAAGTCAACGTCAAATATTGACGTCAACCCGATTTTCATTTTCAACCAAAATCCAACGTCTGTCTGACGTTACATAGACGTCTGGTGCCTGCTGGGTAAATTTACAGACATTTCCTTTAGCTTTCCTGAAACAAAACACAATGCAATGCACACGTCAAAATATGAGTGAAACACCTGTGAGAAATCAATACGGAAAATTCCTTCATATTAACACAGAACACTGTGCCTTTTATTTTATTTTATTTTTTTGAGTGTAGGGCTCTGATTAGACAAAACTCAGATTTTTTTTTTTTTTTTAGCAATCAGATCAGTTTTGTGAAGAGCAGAAACCACATGAAAACCAACGTTTACAATATTATATTTTGGAATACATTACAATCTAAATGGTCAAATCCATCCCCCATCAATTAACATCTTGAGAAGCCAAAAGCTAAGTATTTGTAAGAAACAAATCCAGCATTAAGACGTTTTTAACTAATATACATAGAGTCCATAATTCATAATAACTCTTCCTCAGTGAAAAAGTGCATCTGCTGTTGTCTCTCACATCAAAATCCAGCCACATATTAGTTTAGAGCTGTTTTAGCATCTGTGCAGATTTCTCTCCTGATTCAGACCAGAACACTTTTTCACTGTAAGAAGCGTTATTATGAATTATGGACTCTATGTATATTAGTTAAAAACGTCTTAATGCTGGATTTGTTTCATCTTTTGTCTTCTCCAGATGTTAAGTGATGGACTGGAGTGGTGTGGATTATTGTGATGTTTTTATCAGACTCTCATTCTGACGGCACCCATTCACTGCAGAGCATCCATTGCTGAGACACTGATGCAGAGACACATTTCTACAAACCTGATGAAGAAACACACTCATCTACACTGCCATTTAAAAGTTAGGGATCAGTAAGATGTTTTATATTTTTAAAGAATTTCTTCTGTTCATCAAGGCCGCATTATTTGACTAAAAATACAGGAAAAAGCAGTGAATATTGTGAAAAAGTGGGTTAAAACTGCAGCATGTCAGTAAGAGAACAGGAGGCGTTCTGAGCCGGGAACGTCGGCCTTTATTTGCTCCCACACCACAGCAGGAGCGCGAGGAGGACGGTTAGCAGACTGGAAAGAGTCCGAGAGGCTGAAATAATCAGGCCATGATGACAAATGAGACGAGGGATGCAGAGAGAGAGAGTTGTACTCCTTCCTAACAGAAGGAGTACAACATTTCATCAAAAAATTCGCAGTGTCCCAGATAGAACGAAGCGCTTGTCTGTGCTTCACGAGCGACTCGCGGCGACACACACACACACACACACACACACACTCGGTTCCTCAGAGTATTTCTCCTGAATGTCCCGCAGCTAACGCCTCTCCGCTGGCCTTATTTCACAAGGTGCCTTCATAAGGAACGTCCCGAATGAACTTCACAAGTTTCCTGAGCTGAGAAGTTGAGGAAAGTTCTCTACCACAGACACGCTGGACGGAAGAGATCGAGGAGAAAATAAGGAGTCCAACGTCTTTAGCAAAACCTGAAGTCACAGGAAAGTCAAGGAAGGAGTAATTCACCTGAAACTGCAACACAAATGAAGATATTTTGAAAAATGCCTTTGTCCACAGTGAAAGTCAATGGGGTCCAATGTTGTTTGTTTCCCAAAGTTCTTCTAAATATTTCCCACAGAAGATAGATGACATTATGGAGAGTAAATCATGAGAGAATTATAATTTTGGGGTGAACCGTCAGCTCACTGGAGTTTCAACTTCATCTTAGATGTTTCCCCAATATAGATATTATATATCAAATGCAGAAGAAAGTAACTCATTAATTGCAGAAAAATACATTTTCCAGCTGAAACCAACTATACCTTGATCTAAACCAAAGACACCCATGTACACATGAAGAGTTCATATGCAAAAACAGATAACTCTGATTTTAACAATTTAATGTTTTTTCATTGTGCATTCCAATTAATCTCAATCAAACTGCAGTCGGGTCATTTTGATCAGGTTAAAAAATAACTAACAAATACAGCTAACACAATAAAAACATGATAACATAATAACAAACATGATTTTTGAAGAAAAAAACGATCTGTTTTTGCAAATAAACTCTTCACATATAAAAGAGGACACGAGCTGCCTTTATTTTTTATAATAAAGGGTTATATACTTATAATGGTATCAAGCTTTTTACATAAAAACATCATAATTTAGAAGTAATAGGCTATTTTCTGTCCTGTTTTTAACCCCCTCATCAGAACGCTCTGTTTGAATAGGTGTGGAGGATTATAGACTCGGAAATAAACACCCTCTGCTGTGATTGGCTAATAGTTGTGTGTGATTGACAGCCTACATTCTTCATAGATGGACGCTGCTGTGATTTAGGTCAAAAACACATCAATAACTCAATACATATTAAACGATCTCCAAGAAGAGACAAAGCAATAGTGATCACGTAATGAAAACAGTTACACTTGTGTGTTGCAACATTACTGTCGGATCCAATACAGTCGCACAACATCGTCTTTCAGTTTCAATCTTTCTGAAAATCCCGCGTCAAATTGAGCCTTGTTTGTAAACGAATTCGCGGTAAAATGAAGTGAACAAAGGAGCGGGTTCTTACTGATGCGGTCTGGATCTTCATTAAAAATAAAGTTCATCCACTCTACAGCGATGTAGGATCGGTGGGCGGGGCTAAACAGACAGCGATGTAGAATCGGAGGGCGGGGCTAAACAGGCAGCGATGTAGAATCGGAGGGCGGGGCTAAACAGGCAGCGATGTAGAATCGGTGGGCGGGGCTAAACAGGCAGCGGTGTAGAATCGGAGGGCGGGGCAAAACAGGCAGCGATGTAGAATCGGAGGGCGGGGCTAAACAGGCAGCACTGTAGGATCGGTGGGCGGGGCTAAACAGACAGCGATGTAGAATCTAAACAGGCAGCAATGTAGGATCGGTGGGCGGGGCTAAACAGACAGCGATGTAGAATCGGAGGGCGGGGCTAAACAGGCAGCGATGTAGAATCGGAGGGCGGGGCTAAACAGACAGCGATGTAGAATCGGAGGGCGGGGCTAAACAGGCAGCGATGTAGAATCGGTGGGCGGGGCTAAACTAAACAGGCAGCGATGTAGAATCGGAGGGCGGGGCTAAACAGGCAGCGATGTAGAATCGGAGGGCGGGGCTAAACAGGCAGCGATGTAGAATCGGTGGGCGGGGCGGAGGGCGGGGCTAAACAGGCAGCGATGTAGAATCGGTGGGCGGGGCTAAACAGGGCGGGGCTAAACAGGCAGCGATGTAGAATCGGAGGGCGGGGCTAAACAGACAGCGATGTAGAATCGGAGGGCGGGGCTAAACAGGCAGCGATGTAGAATCGGAGGGCGGGGCTAAACAGGCAGCGATGTAGAATCGGAGGGCGGGGCTAAACAGGCAGCGATGTAGAATCGGAGGGCGGGGCTAAACAGGCAGCGATGTAGAATCGGAGGGCGGGGCTAAACAGGCAGCAATGTAGAATCGGTGGGCGGGGCTAAACAGGCAGCAATGTAGAATCGGAGGGCGGGGCTAAACAGGCAGCGATGTAGAATCGGAGGGCGGGGCTAAACAGGCAGCGATGTAGAATCGGTGGGCGGGGCTAAACAGGCAGCGATGTAGAATCGGTGGGCGGGGCTAAACAGGGCGGGGCGGGGCTAAACAGGCAGCAATGTAGAATCGGTGGGCGGGGCCTAAACAGGCAGCGATGTAGAATCTAAACAGGCGGGGCTAGACGCATCTTTTTCCGTGGAGGCGGAGCTTATCCACACTATTACATCATACAGTAGAACATTCCACAAGCTGTGGTTTTGGCAGACTGCCTTCAATATAAGCTGTTTTTAGACTAACGAGAAAGTTTTGAGTTCTGAAACTTACATGACGTTTTTATAGTCCAATGAACTTTATATGTAAAAACAAATCAAGGGAATTTTGGTTCATAATGTCTAATGTGTATTTTATATATTTTTTATTTTTAATCAATACTAAGCACCTTACTTTAATAATATTGTAATATCATTTGTTATTGTTATATTGTACATTTATTTTTCTTTCTTTCATTATTTAAAATATAAAAATATACGTCAACTGAAATAAAATATAGAAAACAATCTTTATTGCAGCTATTCGCCAACATTTCTCATTTTCATTTATCTTGATTTACTAAAATAAATAAAACTAAATAATAAAATTAAAATGAATGAAAACTATTTAGACAATTAAAAAAAACTAATAAAAGTGACAAAAACAGCTAAATTAAAAATATTAATAATTAAAAAATAAACATTTTATTCAGAAATAAAATAAAATGTAAAAAAAATTAAAAATACTTGTTTAATTTAGTTGCCAACACATTTCAAATTTTTA
>CM049852.1:35056491-35061491 GCA_027422415.1 Schizothorax lantsangensis | reverse complement strand
GGAAAGCATTCTGATGCTCAGATGGACCGGACGCTCACACATCATCACAGATGACTTTCTACTGAATTTACATTCATGCATTTGGCAGATGATTTTATCCAAAGCCACTTACAGTACATTGCATTCAAGGTTTAGTCTTTATCAGTTCATGCATTCCCTGCGAATCGAACCTGTGAGATTTGCATTGCAAGTGAATTGCATAAAAAAATTCTATGCATTTAAATTACACAGCTAATAAATAACTAAATAATTAAATAACATATTAGACAATAAAGTAATGCATAGTATTTGAAACAACCCATAATTATTATTATAATCATCTTGCTTTTAAGACAAGTTGGAGGTTATCCTAACTTTAAGAAGCTATTTATGATGATTTTTAAGAACTCAAATTCTTACGTTTAATCTTAGGAAAATATATTAAAAAGTATTTGTTAAATACAAAATATATTTCACTTTTACCTTTTTCTTAAAGTTAAAAATAACAATTTCTATCCATTTAGATAAACATAAACTGATTAACTTATATTTGTCAGTCATACATAAACAGTCATGTCAGTTTATTATCAACTATTTGCATCTATTTCATTTTATTTAAATAATAATTTTCAAAATGCATTTATTGAAATTACTTAGAATCAGCACAAATCTGTTGTTACATGTATTCAGATAAAAAGTATGAACATTGTTAAAATATGACAACTGTGGAACAAGCAATATTCAATAGTTAAAGCACATAAGACTGGATTTAATGATGATAAATATATATAAACCTGTTTATTGTGTATTTAAAACACATTCAGCTTATCACACTCACTGTCTCACACTCACACACACACACACACACACTCGCACACTCGCACACACACACTCACTCACACACTCGCACACACACACGCACACTCGCACACTCGCACACTCACACACACACTCACTCACTCACACACTCACTGTCTCACACTCACACACACACACACACACTCACACACACTCACTCACACGCACACGCACACTTGCACACTCACACACACACACACACTCACGCACACTCGCACACTCACACACACACTCACACACACACACACTCGCACACTCACTCACACTCACACACACACTCGCACACTCGCACACACACTCGCACACACACACACACACTCACTCGCTCACTCGCATACTCGCACACACACTCACACACTCACACACTCACACACACACACACACACACTCGCACACACACACACTCGCTCACTCGCACACTCGCACACACACACACACTCACTCGCACACACGCACACACACACTCGCACACTCGCACACACACACACACTCACTCACTCGCACACACTCGCACACACGCACACTCACGCACACTCACACACACACACACACACACACACACACACACTCACACACACGCACACTCACACACACGCACACTCACACACACACACTCGCACACTCACACACTCGCACACACACGCACACACGCACACACGCACACACACACACACACGCACACACGCACACTCGCACACACACACTCACACACTCGCACACACACACACACTCGCTCACTCGCTCACTCGCACACACACACACACACACACTCGCACACTCACGCACACACACACTCACTCACTCGCACACACACACACACACACTCACTCACTCGCACACTCACACACTCACACACACACACACTCGCACACACACACACACACTCACTCACTCGCACACTCGCACACACAAACGCACACACACACTCACACACACACTCACACACACACACTCACACACTCACACACACTCACACACACGCACACTCGCACACACACTAGTACTGAGAAGTGATGAAGCGCTTCATCACCTAAAAACAGCCTTAAATATGACCTGAGCGTATAAAGAGGAAGAAGATGATGATACACTCATATATTACTCATACTCCGATGACTCAAATCTCAGTTTCTGTGACGTCAGACAATCAGATATGAGCGATTACTGGAATGATCTCGTTTCTGGTTGAGCTGCCACATTAAACAGATTAAGAGAGTTTAACAGTGTTTACAGGCGTGCATTTTTCATTCAGTTTTTTCCCTGAGGTCACTAATGCAGAAACAAAAGAGCAGATGTCAGTTTTCCGGTGTTTCTCAGTAATTGCATCTATACTCAAAGCAATAGTTCACCACAAGATGACAATGTGCTGAGAGTGATGAGATGAGTTTGTAGAAATGTGTCATTGCTTCAGTGTCTCAGCAATGGATGCTCTGCAGTGAATGGGTGCCGTCAGAATGAGAGTCTGATAAAAACATCACAATAATCCACACCACTCCAGTCCATCACTTAACATCTGGAGAAGACAAAAGATGAAACAAATCCAGCATTAAGACGTTTATAACTAAAATACCATAGAGTCCATAATCTATAATAACTCTTCCTCCAGTGAAAAAGTGTTCTGGTCTGAATCAGGAGAGAAATCTGCGTTTACAGTCCAAAACAGCTCTAAACTTTAAAGCTTTTGTCTTCTCCAGATGTTAACTGATGGACTGGAGTGCTGTGGATTATTGTGATGTTTTTATCAGCTCTCATTCTGACGGCACCCATTCACTACAGAGTAAAGGCCATTGCACACTGAGCATGCGTTTTTCCGTTTTTTCATATTCTTCATCCTTTCCTATTAAAATGAATGCTACGGATGCGAAAACGCAGAAAATCGAACCTGATCCGAATTTTTTGTGACGGACGAAAGTTTCGGAGGCAGCGTGTAAACGTGATTGTCACGTGAGGTCGTATTTATTTTTCAATATGCACAAATTTCGGACGAAAGTTTCAGACTCAGTGTGCAGAGACCTTAAGGCTGTCAAAAAACTAAATTCGAATTTTGTACTAAAATATGATTTATATTCGAATTTAAAAGGCATAATTTCTGTAAGGGGTGAAAAAAAGGCCACAAGAGGGCGCACCGAGCAAAATATTACCGTACTAATGCACGTTTCTTTGAAAAAAGTGCATGATGTTTAAAATAATGTCTATAAACCATATATAACTAATTACGTTGCTTAAACAATTAGAAACAACAAAGCATCATGTATGAATGCATAGTTTAATACAAAGGACCGAAAACCAACACAAAGAGCGCTTTTTCATTTAAAAACATGAGATGCGGAAAAAAAAACGCCATAAAGTCTCGAGACGTGTTTTTTTAAAAGTTGAACTTGCATTAATTTTCCATGCTTTCTAAACATGCGGCTCTCTTGTGCGAGAGTGATTGATGTCTGTCTAGACATCATAATATGATCATAATCATGTGTCACGTTCTGTGTGAACGGCTTGGTTCCAGTTTTGACGTAAACAACATCTTCTCTGCATTGATGTTCTGTTTTTCTGCAGTATTTTGATGCAGCGCTGCATCTAGTGGCTTCAACTGGAGAAGCTATGAAAAATATTAAAATGCAACGACACCCACATCGTCGTCACATCTCGTGCATCACTGATAAAGCAGTCTGATGCACATCTAAAATGCAGTGTTTTTGCATTCAAATGTGGGTTTTTTTATTTTAAATTCGACGAATATTCGAAATACATTTTTTTTTGACAGCCCTACTGCAGAGCATCCCTTGCTGAGACATAAAAATAGTTATGCATCTTGGACTTTTCTAGCAGTTTTTGGGTGAACCATTCCTTGAAGTTGCACATATGTAAAAATTAAGATCATGCACATGCAGAAGACAAGAGAGAAGCACAGGATAGTCACCAGAGGTTTACTAAAAACACATGTTCAATCTCCTGAAGGATCTCAAGCTCTCTAAAGACGTTCCGGACCTCGTCACGCTCGATGCACTGCTGCTTGTTCATGTACTTCATGGCGTACATCTTCTCCGTGTCCCGCTTCTGCACGATGCACACCTGAAACACACACAGATGAACACGCAGTGAGGAAGACGGCACAACGCTAACGAGAACATATGCATCATCACAGACCCTATTAATAACACGCTCGCTTCGACGGCATCGTTCGGGTCAGAGGCGCTTCACGAGCACAGAATCTGCATTAAAAGCTCATTAAATGATAATCAAGAGTGTGTGATGTGAGTTAGAGATAAAGGTCAAAACACAGTCAGGACTCGGGCTAATATCTCATATCACTGCAAATGTCCCTGCAGCACAAAAGCAGTCATAAGTAACACAGGTATATTTGTAGCAATAGACAACAATACATTGTATGGCTCAAAATTATACATTTTTCTTGTATGCCAAAAATCATTAGGATATTAAGATCATGTTCCATGAAGATATTTTGTAAATTTCCTACTGTAAATATATCAAAACTTAATTTTTGATTAGTAATATGCATTGCTAAGAACTTCATTTGAACAACTTTAAAGATGATTTTCTCAATATTTAGATTTTTTTGCACCCTCAGATTCCAGATTTTCAAACATTGTCCTATCATAACAAACCATACATCAATGGAAAGATTATTTATTCAGCTTTCAGATGATGCATAAATCTCAATTTTCAAAAAATTGACCCTTATGACTGGTTTTGTGCTCCAGGGTCACATATGTCACTATTTAGTTTCTTCTAGAAATTCACAGACATTAATAATAAAAACAATATAATGTATATAATTTTAGTATATAATATTAAATAATTAATACATAATAATAACAATAATATTTGTATTTTTCTCTAATTATTATGAGCTAGCTTGAGCAGATATCAAATGAATGAATCAGTGTAAAAACAGATTCACAATATGAATTTCATATCTCATTGTTAGAATCTAGTACACACTTGAGTGTACTACTGTATGAAAGATGGTTCAAGTGCACTACAAGTGCTGACTAAATAAGTTTAAATACAGAGATAGTATGTTAAAAGTGCATATTCATAGTGTCTCAAAATAGCACAGTTGAGTACACTTAGATGATCTTAAGAAGCACTAAAGAATCATTTGTAGTATATTAAGTACAAAATAAAGCACTTTAAGTGTATTATGG
>CM049852.1:35036491-35043991 GCA_027422415.1 Schizothorax lantsangensis | reverse complement strand
AATATTTATACTTTCCTGCACTTTTTCTCTCACTCATATACACATGTACTGTTGTATTTTTGTACATATCTGGGTGTTCTTATTAATAAATTTCACCTTTTGAATAACTGTTGTCCGTGATGTTACTGTAATTATTCTGCATGCATTAAAACAATTTGAATTTCCAGCACATTTGGATTCATTTCAATCCAGCATTAAAGTAATTTATAAAATATAGTTGAGTTAAAAACAGCCCAGCATGTTGAGTCAAACATTTCATCCAAAAACTCATTAAAGCTTAATCTCTAATTCATATTTTTGTTTTAAATTTTTTTTTTTGCATTGAAATGTAAAAACAATGTGATTTAGATTTTTTAAAAATAATTTAAATATTTAAAAAGGGAAAAAAAAACTACTAAAAATAATAAAGAACACAACAAAATAAAAAAAATAAAAAATAAAAAATATTAATAATATATATATATAATATATATTAACTTGAGCTAGCAAATTAACTGTACCAAAATAACTAAAACTATAATAAAAATTAATAGAGATAACTAAAACTATGCAGAAACCTATATATATATATATATATATATATAATATAAAAAAAATTAAAATATATTAAAATATATTACAAAACAAAAATGACAATGTACAACAAAATTACTTAAACTCAAACTAAAATGAAAATGAAAACAGAAAATATAAAAATAAAAAATAATAACTCAAAACTATAATAGTAGATAAATAAAATATCACTGTAAATATCAAAATATCACTAAAATAACATATGAAGGGCCAAAAATCAAACTTGATTGAGAGTCGTGAGCCAAAAGTAAATGATGCATTATATCCAACTATATTATATTAAAATCTATTACACAAAAATAAATAAACTAATTAATAATTAAAAAAATTAATTAATTTTTCATTTTACATTTGTTTAAAAATTGTATAGTTAAAAAATAAAAACATTTTAATATAATATAGTTGGATATAATGCATCATTTTCTTCTGGTCCTCAATCAATTTTGATTTTTTTTGTCCCTTCATACTAAAAACTTTGGCCACCTCTGGTCTAGCTCAACCTTAACTGCTAGTTGCTAGGCAACCATGCATCCCATTAATCCTCAAATTACACAAAATGCAATTAGCCACATATCCTTCATGCATATAAAGATAGCTGAGTTTTCACCGCGGGAATATAAAGTTCCAGCAGTTCAAACAAGCATTAATAATAACAAGCAATGGGAAGTTAATCAGATAAAACGCTCTTCAATTAAACACACAACATGTTACACAGAAAGCATCTGGAAAAGCATCAGCATGGAATATAATATTCAGTCCTGCTTCACAAACACTGACAGCAGAACTGAACTCAGGTGCTCGTCCTCACGTCTGTTCTGATCAAACTCAGCCATTTATCATATTTTTATGGTTCTAGCTCTGATGAAGACGTGATTTATTGCTGACGAGCTTCAGAAGAGGGTTGCTTATTTCCTAAAAGGCCATTTAAAAAGAGCAAAGAAAAGATGAAATCAGAGGCTCTGAGAATAATATGAAATATTATATAATATCCATTCATCACTATCAGTCCCGTCTGACCATAAATGAATATATCTGACGTTCCTGAAAACACTCAGCACTCTCACAAAGAGAAAGTACTGATATGCAGTGTTGGGGGTAATGTATTACAAGTAATAATATTACTTTTTTCAAGTAACTAGTAAAGTAACGCATTACTTTTTAATTTACAAGAAAATATCTGAGTTACTTTTTCCCATTTATTGACTGACAGTGTGCTTACTGTAGTTCTAGACTAAATATGAACATGCATTAATTCATCTCACTCGCAAAATATTCAGTATTCATCAAAATGAATTAAAACAGTGAAATGCAAACTCAGAATATGATGCAAACCTGCAATAATTAAATATGCTAAACAACACAAATGTATCTAATCCCATTTTATTAACCAATATCTTTGCTGCTGACCTTTGATGATCCAGTTCAACCATAATAATAAGCAAAAATGACTTTAGATAAACTAACAATTGTGCTTCATTGTTGTTTTATTGCTGAAGAGTGTTGATCCTTCATCTCCTGCGCTCTCCTCTTCACACCTGAATTACTTGAGGTTTATTCATTACACTTTTTGGTGTGAAAGGGCTTTACATTTGCTATAATTACAACTTCTTGTATTAAAAACAATCAAGCCCTGCTCATATTTAAAAAGTAGCGCAAAAGTAACGCATTACTTTCCATAAAAAGTAGCTAAGTAACATAATTAGTTACTTTTTTAGGGAGTAACGCAATATTGTAATGCATGACTTTTAAAAGTAACTTTCCCCAACACTGCTGATATGTACATGTTATGCACTAATATGTATCTTTAAGATACTAATACGCACACTTTAGGGGTAAATGAGACCTTTTGAAACTGTACCACCTCAGTGACAGATTTTGTACCTTTTCCATTAATAACATAAACATAAACATTAACATTATTTCATTATGTTGAAAACTAAAACTAAATATATATATATATATACACAACATTTACAAAATATCTTCATGGAACATGATCTTAATATCCTAATGATTTTTGGCATAAAAGAAAAATGTATAATTTTGACCCATACAATGTATTGTTGTCTATTGCTACAAATATACCTGTGTTACTTATGACTGCTTTTGTGCTCCAGGGACACATATATATTTATATATAATATATATACACACACACATACAGTTGCAAGTCAATTTTCTGATTTTCTGCATAAATTGGTCATGAAATTTGATTAGATTTTCACCAAAGCCAAAAATATCAACAAACACAATATTTCGAAGCTGATAAAACACAAACAAACATCATCTTTCATGTCTCTACTGAGCTCAGTCATTAAACATATAAAGTTCTGGTGGAAAAAGTAAGAGAAACGCTAGGCTTCTGCTGTCATTAAATGACATTGGAGTCAGATGTTAGAGTCCAATCAATGAAATGAGAATAAAGGTGTGATTTAGAGCTAAACTGACTTCTATAAACACCCAAACAGTGTCAGAGTGCTGTTCACGAGCAGCATTAGCTGATGCCTCACAAAATAATGAGATCTCAAGATGATATGCATGTAGCTGGAAAGGGTTACAGAGTAATCTCAAAGACTTTAGATCTTCATCAGTCCACATTTAGACAAATTGTCAAACTATGGAGACGATATGGTACTACTCTCCATAGAAGTGGGTGCCCAGCCAAGATCTCTCCAAAAGCACAACATCACCTCAATGAGGTGAAAAACAAAAGACTTGAAGGATTCATTAAAGCCGGTTAACATCTTCGTTCATGAGTCAACCGTATGTTAAAGGGATAGTTCACTTTGAAATTAAAATGTGGTATCTATCAGCTTACCCCAAGGGCATCCAATATGTAGTTGTCTTTTTTTCTTCAGTAGATCCAATTTTGATGTTTTTAGGTCAAACCGTTCTAGTCTGTCAGTCATATAATGGCAGGTATAGGTCACTGTCTCTATAAGAGGGAAAAAGAACATGCACAGAGAAATCCAAATTAAATAATTCCCCATCGTAACTACACATTGATGGCCTAAGACACGAAACGAGCGGTTTGTGTGAGAAAACCAACAGTATTTATATCGTTTTTTACCTCTTGTACACAACCATGTCCAAGTGATCTGAGTGCACAAACACATCCGGTGTGTGACGTGTGTGTGTGCGCGCTCTGGCTCGTCGGCGTCAACGCTTGACGGAGGGCGTGTCTGAAGCGTGGTGCTGACGCAACTTTTCAAGCGCCAACGGAGGCGTCAGCCAATCAGATTGCCTCATGCAAATACCCAATCCTGTTCATGCAACACCAGAGAAGTATGTGATTGGTTGTTGTAACTATGACGGCGCATCAGCACCACGCTTCAGACACGCCCTCCGTCAAGCATTGACGCCGACGCCCCGTGTGAATGTAGCGTGAGCCAGAGCGCGCGCACACACACGTCACACACCGGATGTGTGTGTGCACTCAGATCACTTGGACATGGTTGTGTACAAGAGGTAAAAAACGATATAAATACTGTTCGTTTTCTCACACAAACCGCTCGTTTCGTGTCTTAGGCCATCAATGTGTAGTTACGATGGGGAATTGTTTAATTTGGATTTCTCTGTGCATGTTCTTTTTCCCTCTTATAGAGACAGTGACCTATACCTGCCATTATATGACTGACAGACTAGAACGGTTTGACCTAAAAACATCAAAATTGGATCTACTGAAGAAAAAAAGACAACTACATATTGGATGCCCTTGGGGTAAGCTGATAGATACCACATTTTAATTTCAAAGTGAACTATCCCTTTAAACATTGAACAAGCATGGTCTCCTCCATGGAAGGACACCACAAAGGAAGCCACTGCTCTCCAAACATTGATGTAAATCTATTACAGAATGGCTTTGGAGACATAAAATCCCCTTTTGGAGTGGCTCAGTCAAGCCCAGACCTCGACCCAATAGAGATGCTGTGGAATGACCTCAAGAGAGCCATTCACAGACGTAATATGAGTGAGCTGAAGTGATTCTGTGAGGAATCACTTCAATTCTAATATTAGAAGCACACAATTTCCTAGAATATCATTATATGCTTTAACATTAAGATTTGTACTCATAGAAATCACTAAAGTAGTCAAACCTGTTCATTAGAAGGGGCGCCAATACTTTTGGCAATATAGTGTACTTTATGGTCAATTAAAATCTCCATTGAAATGTATTACCATGAATGCAGCTCATGAGACGTAATGTAGTTTTCTTCATAAATGACTGTATCTAGACACACACGAGTCTCTCAGCCGCAGAAGAGTCTCTGTTAAATTAATTAACTGCTATGGTCTAGATTAATGGAAAAATTCTATTGTAATTACTTAAGCTGTAAATCTCAGCCGGCCTCGTTTCAGATAACGAGAGCGCAGGGTAATTAGAGCGGCTGGGTTCTGCGTTGATTTCAATCTCTTACTGTACTTACAGTAGCAGCTCGACGGCTCGCTTCACACCAATCTGTCTTCATCTGATTATTTGTACAAGCTTCTGGAGGAACTCTTCTTTTACTACGGTACGTACAGACATGGATAACGGATGTGAATCGGTCGTCTTACCTTCCCAAAGCTGCCTTTACCGATGGCTCGCAGAATCTGGAAGTGATCGAAGTTCACTATAAAAGAAGAAGAAAAAGAGTAGATTAATAAAAGCAAATGCAAGAAAATCAAAGAGTTTCTTCACCAAAAAAAAAGTCATCAATTTACCGCCGTCATGTGAATATAAATCCAAATAACTATCATATTCCACAAAGCAATGTGATCATTATATGTGACCCTGGAGCACAAAACCAGTCATAAGTGTTGATTTTTCGAAATTGAGATTTATGCATCATCTGAAAGTTGAATAAATAATCTTTCCATTGATGTATGGTTTGTTATGATAGGACAATATTTGTAAATCTGGAATCTGAGGGTGCAAAAAAATCTAAATATTAAGAAAATCATCTTTAAAGTTGTTCAAATTAAGTCTTAGCAATGCATATTACTAATCAAAAATTAAGTTTTGATATATTTACGGTAGGAAATTTACTAAATATCTTCATGGAACATGATCTTAATATCCTAATGATTTTTGGCATAAAAGAAAAATCAATAATTTTGATCCATACAATGTGTTGTTGGTTATTGCTATAAATATACCTGTGTTACTTATGACTGCTTTTGTGCTGCAGGGACACATATGCAGTCATACGACAACAACGCAGCATATTATTGTGTATAATAGAATAATATGTGCTGTTTTACTATATGTATGAATTCAACAGACGCTTTTATCCAAATAAGTCATTGAAAGTTTGATAAGTTCATGCATTCGCTGGGAATCAAACCAACGACGTGCATCACGATATACTGGAATATTAATATTTCACCTAACAATTAGCAGCACATACTGCACAGTGTTCATGTAATAGTGAGCTACTATTGCATTTCAAATGTATGGAAGAGATTTAATTGCAAGGTTTTATGTCACAATTTGGCCTTTTTTCCAGAATTGCAAGATTTAAAGCTGCAGTCTGTAAGTTTAGCCTCTTTGTATTTAATCATAGATTAGTCTATGTCTTGGAATATATGACTCAAATAAGACTTTTCACCATATATTGTCATCTGAACGAGTAAATAACAAGTCTGCCACTTTTGTTCTGACCAACTGAGGATAAAAA
Organism: Schizothorax lantsangensis; assembly: GCA_027422415.1. Classification (NCBI taxonomy): domain Eukaryota; kingdom Metazoa; phylum Chordata; class Actinopteri; order Cypriniformes; family Cyprinidae; genus Schizothorax; species Schizothorax lantsangensis. Next base: position 35,037,758 of record CM049852.1, on the reverse strand, counting down.
GCATTACAATAAACCATGCTATCAATGCTGATTAAATCTAACGATCGGTTAATAGCTCATATCACATCAAACCCTGCAAATTATTATTATTGTTATACTTTATTCTCAAATTGTTAATGTTAACATCAGCATTGCGTGACTATAGTGTGTAGTAGCCAAGGCTAATTCAAATTTCAAATCACATCAGAAAAGCATTTATTTTTAATCAAAATGAAGGAAATAATCAAAAAGTTGAAAAATAAAGTATTGGGTAGGTGTAGAGAGGGCTTTTGGCATCCATTTAATAATTTTAAAAATTTACACTCAATAACTTATTATTGCATACTGTTTTATAATGTATTACAATGCTGAGGTGCAGATAATTGCCACTATTTGCAATAAGTAATTAGTAGAATATCCTGCTATTTTAACATAGTATAAATACAATCTAAATCTTTGCACTTAGTGTAAATAGACTGTATCACCCCCCCCCCCCCCCCCGTCATTTAACATTTAAATCGTAAAACAGATGACTAACATTAAATGATTAGCAGCTTCATCTTACCTCGCTCTCTTTTATTAATCTGAGCTTCGCGCGCTCAGCGTCTGTGAACGCTAAACCCCGCCTACTTTGATTTGATTGGCCAGTTCAGTTATGTTGACATTGACGAGCGCTGTTAGCCGCTGAGGAGATGTTAGTTTTAAAGCTTTTTTATCATCCTAACAAGAGCGCTGCGTAACGGAGGACAGATCAGTGCAAGACTTTCAAATATTGGGGGGGGGCATTTGGCAATTTCTAATTATTGGGAGGGACTTGTCCCCATCAATGTCTATGGTGGTTACGGCCCTGGTATTATCGTGTAGATTTCAATTTCTGTACAGTCTAATATATAATTCTCATGCCATTCGAATTTCATATTAATAAATTCGTTTAACCCAAAAAGCAAATTATGCTTCCGTCGAACTGGTTTTCTTTAAAATACAAATCTTGTGTAATCCCAGGCTATCTGTAATCAGAAGCACATTTAAAACTGGAATATCATTTAATTCACATGTGTTTCATAAACACATAATCCTTTCTGGATCACAATCCGCCAAAAAAAAATGATGTTTAATTATTCCAGCTGCTGTGAGAAAAGACTCAAATGATAAAACATTATGATAAGCTAACCGTTGTGAGGCTAAAGTGAGGAGATAGTTTTGAACACTGGCTGGTTATGTACTTGCTCAAATATTGATTTCGGGTCATTTTTAACCAAAAAAAGTTACGGATTGTAGCTTTAAAATC
>CM049852.1:35031491-35033991 GCA_027422415.1 Schizothorax lantsangensis | reverse complement strand
CCTCTCCTATAAACACCGTATCCACATTTGTCCTAATGAGACTATATGTGTCCCTGCAGCACAAAAGCAGTCATAAGTAACACAGGAATATTTGTAGCAATAGACAACAATACATTGTATGGGTCAAAATTATTGATTTTCCTTTTATGCCAAAAATCATTATATGATGCTCCATGAAGATATTTTGTACCGTAAATATATCAAAACTTAATTTTTGATTAGTAATATGCATTGCTAAGAACTTCATTTGAACAACTTTAAAGGTGATTTTCTCAATATTTAGATTTTTTTGCACCCTCAGATTCCAGATTTTCAAATATTGTCCGATCATAACAAACCATACATCAATGGAAATATTATTTATTCAGCTTCAAATTGACCTTATGACTGGTTTTGTGCTCCAGGGTCACATATATGTGTTCAAATTATAGGAGGCTCTTTTGGGACGTTCACTCAAAAAAAGTACAAAAATAATAATAATTTGAAATCATAAGGCTGTGCTACAAATAATCTTTATCCATCAGTTTGACTGAATGAGCTGTAAAGTTCCCTTCATGTTGTATTTTCTGATGTCAGGAGAATAACATAACGATTGCTATTTTAATTTAACAAGAATATCAGTGAAAGAGATGAATCTTTTCCTCCTAATTATTTCTCATTTTCATTTAGTTTAACTATAATAACTAGAACTGAAATAAAAATGACTAAAAACTATGTAGATATATTTAAAAACAACCTAAACTAATAAATATATAAAAAACACACACAACATAATTACTAAACTTTAACTAAAATTAACATGAAAGTAGAAAATAAATAAAATAAAATGTAATTTAATTTAATAAAATAAAATATAATTTAATTTAATAAAATAAAATGTAATTTAATTTAATAAAATAAAATAAAATGTAATTTAATAAAATTAAATAAAATTTTACACAATTAAATAACATTTTATACAATTAAGTAAAATGTTATACAATTAAATAAAATTTTATAAAATAAAATATAATTTAATTTAATAAAATAAAATGTAATTTAATTTAATAAAATTAAATAACATTTTATACAATTAAGTAAAATTTTACACAATTAAATAAAATGTTATACAATTAAGTAAAATTTTATACAATTAAATAACATTTTATACAATTAAATACAATTTAATAAAATAAAATATAATTTAATTTAATAAAATAAACTGTAATTTAATTTAATAAAATAAACTGTAATTTAATTTAATAAAATTAAATAAAATTTTACACAATTAAATAACATTTTATACAATTAAATAAAATTTTATAAAATAAAATAAATTAAATTAAATTAAATTAAATTAAATTAAATTAAATTCAAAATATTAACCTAAACTATATTGTATAAAGTCAGATTCATAATTCTGGTTTGATTTTGTTGCTATATTATAGTTAAAGGTTTTTCCAGAGAGGATTTTTAATTTCTCTTTTAATCACTCCATAAATCAGAAAATCCTGTCAACAGACAAAAAACTAACACATTTACACCATGTTTGATGAGTAAATTTAGTATAAAACCAGGTGAATGTTATAACCTCAGTAAAAACCTTCAGAATATAGATTTCATTCTTACTTTGTATTTTGCTGTAAAATGAATAAAGACGTGTATTTGTGATTTAATTAACGATAAATCTCTTGAATAGTTCACTGAATCCTCATCCTCTGTTTCAAGGTTTGTTTTCACAGATGCTTTAAAATATCACTGCATTGTTTACTGAAGCAGATCATTACAATATGTGTTATCTGTCATTGATATATTATCACTCAACTTTCAAATGAAGCAACAGTTTTCATTAAGACACAATTTTTTCGAAACTGAGATTTATGCATCATATGAAAGCTGAATAAATAATCTTTCCATTGATGTATGGTTTGTTATGATAGAACAATATTTGAAAATCTGAGGGTGCAAAAAAATCTAAATATTGAGAAAATCACAAAAACTATGCTTATTTCAGCTAGTTGCCAAGGCAACATTTTCATGTAATTTATTTAGATTAAAATAAAACTGAAATAAAAATATATATACGATATATATATATATATATATATATATATATATATATATATATATATATATATATATATATACATATACACACATTTAAAACAAATCTAATAAAAATGACAAAAACACAACAAAATTGCTCAAATGTAACTAAAATTATTAATAATTCTAAATATTAATAAAAAAATATGAATGCAAAATATAATTCTAAATATGTGACCCTGGAGCAAAAACAGTCATAAGTGTCCATTTTTCGAAATTGAGATTTATGCATCATCTGAAAGCTGAATAAATAATCTTTCCATTGATGTATGGTTTGTTATGATAGAACAATATTTGTAAATCTGGAATCTGAGGGTGCAAAAAAATCTAAATATTGAGAAAATCACCTTTAAAGTTGTTCAAATGAAGCTCTTAGCAATGCATATTACTAATCAAAAATTAAGTTTTGATATAT
>CM049852.1:35013991-35026491 GCA_027422415.1 Schizothorax lantsangensis | reverse complement strand
CCAACACAAAAACAAACTTCATACAGAGCGCCATGACTGATTTAAAAAATAAATAAAGAAAATCTCTGAAAGAGAATAGAATAGAATAGAAATATTGCCATTTGACCAGGGTTATTGCCATCAGAATAGAATAGAAATATTGTCATTTGACCAGGGTTATTGCCATCAGAATAGAATAGAAATATTACAATTTGACGGTTATTGACATCAGAATAGAATAGAAATATTGCAATTTGACCAGGGTTATTGCCATCAGAATAGAATAGAAATATTGCCATTTGACCAGGGTTATTGCCATCAGAATAGAATAGAATAGAAATATTGTCATTTGACCAGGGTTGTTGCCATCAAAATAGAATAGAAATATTACAATTGGACGGTTATTGACATCAGAATAGAATAGAAATATTGCAATTTAACCAGGGTTATTGCCATCAGAATAGAATAGAAATATTGTCATTTGACCAGGGTTATTGTCATCTGAATAGAATAGAACAGAATAGAAATATTGACAATTGGCTTGGGTTATTGCCATTATAGAATAAAATAGAACAGAACAGAACTCAAATAAACAAAATGGAAATATTGACAATTGATCAGGGTTATTGACATTAGAATAAAATAGAAGTATTGCCAATTGACATTATATAATAGAATAGAATATTGCCAACTGACCAAGGTTATTGTCATTAGAATAAAATAGAATAGAATAGAACAGAAATATTGCCAATTGACCAGGGTTTTTGTTGTTAATAGAATAGAATATTGCCAACTGACCAGAATTATTGTCATTAGAATAGAATAGAACAGAATAGAAATATTGCCAATTGACTTGGGTTATTGCCAATTGATTAGGCTTTTTTTGTCATTATATAATAGAACAGAATATTGCCAATTGACCAAGGTTATTGTCATTAGAATAGAATAAAATAGAATAGAACAGAACAGAAATATCGGCAGTTGACCAAGGTTTTTGTTGTTAATAGAATAGAATATTGCCAACTGACCAGAGTTATTTTCATTAGAATAGAATAGAAATATTGCCAATTGACCATGGTTATTGTCATTAGAATAGAATAGAAATATTGCCAATTGACCATGGTTATTTTCATTAGAATAGAATAGAAATATTGCCAATTGACCATGGTTATTGTCATTAGAATAGAATAGAAATATTGCCAATTGACCATGGTTGTTGTCATTAGAATAGAATAGAAATATTGTGAATAGACCAGGGTTATTGTCATTAGAATAGAATAGAAATATTGCCAATTGGCCATGGTTATTGTCATTAGAATAGAATAGAAATATTGTGAATAGACCAGGGTTATTGTCATTAGAATAGAATAGAAATATTGTGAATAGACCATGGTTATTGTCATTAGAATAGAATAGAAATATTGTGAATTGACATGGGGTTATTGTCATTAGAATAGAATAGAAATATTGTGAATAGACCAGGGTTATTGTCATTAGAATATAATAGAAATATTGCCAATTGGCCATGGTTATTGTCATTAGAATAGAAATATTGTGAATAGACCAGGGTTATTGTCATTAGAATAGAATAGAAATATTGCCAATTGGCCATGGTTATTGTCATTAGAATAGAATAGAAATATTGTGAATAGACCAGGGTTATTGTCATTAGAATAGAATAGAAATATTGTGAATTGACATGGGGTTATTGTCATTAGAATAGAATAGAAATATTGTGAATAGACCATGGTTATTGTCATTAGAATAGAATAGAAATATTGTGAATTGACATGGGGTTATTGTCATTAGAATATAATAGAAATATTGCCAATTGACCATGGTTATTGTCATTAGAATAGAATAGAAATATTGTGAATTGACCATGGTTATTGTCATTAGAATAGAATAGAAATATTGTGAATTGACCATGGTTATTGTCATTAGAATAGAATAGAAATATTGTGAATTGACCATGGTTATTGTCATTAGAATAGAATAGAAATATTGCCAATTGACCATGGTTATTGCCATTATAGAATAGAATTATTGCCAATTGACCAAGGTTATTGTCACTATAGAATAAAATAGAATTATTCTAGAATTAACCACGGTTATTATCATTAACTGAAACTAAAATGATGAAAAACACCTTCATTACATTAACTGAAAAAACACTTGAACTTATTTTATTTCAGCTAGTTGCTGTTACAGTTATAGACTTTTCGTTTCAGTTCTGCTGCCTTGTTTTGTTCCTTTGACCCAGTTTTCCTTAGTTGTCTTGATTATGTCATTCTGTTCACCTGTGTATCGTTAATCATCTCGTTTGCTCTACAGCCACAATACCGTAACAGATGCCATGCCAACATTTATTATTTTCATTTAGTGTAACTTGAAGTAATAAAGTAACTGCATATTAAACTTAATACAAATGGCTATGACTGATTTTTGTTTAAAAATTCTACAATAGAAAAGAAAATAGAAATATTGTAAAATGACCAGCATTGTAAACATTACATAAAACTAAATCTAACTTTCATTACTTAAAAAGTAAATTAAATAAAATATAAAAAGCATAACCTTATTTGCAATAGCAACATTTCTCATTTTTTTGTTTAATTTTAAGTATTAAAATAACTAAACTAAATAAACTTAAATAAAATGTAAATATAATAGACATATAAAAACAAAAATGACCAAAAATACGCTTTAAAGTTACAATTAAAACAAAATATAAATATAAAAACTGATTCATAATAACTATAATATCTAAATACTAAAATAACACTGCAAATTGCATTATTCATAAAACAGTAGGTGAAAAATTAAAATTGTAGTTGGAATCTGATGGACACTTGACAAAACATCAATATGACAAAACACAAGAAAATAATGACATCTATCAATAGCAATAATAATCATAAACAATGATTTCGCCACGTAATATAGTCCATTATCCAAATATAGGCTGTATAACATTACTGTAGAATAAAAACAGAATTAAACTGATCACAGGTGCACAAGTATTACAGATGAGAATGAGGCTCATCCAATCAGATTACACAACTCTGTGTAAATTAATGTGCTTTAATTCACTTATCAAGCTAGTTTCACCTCCAGTAATGCATATCTTCCTCTCACACACACACACACATAGTGAAGCGAGAGAGGAATCACAAGCCACGAGCCCTTAAGCTGCTGTTTCATCTTCTTTAAGGATTACAGAAGAACACACACTATTGATGTTCAACGCTCACGCATGAGCACGTGTGTCTCTGAAAACACCACCGCTGTCAGAGATGAGAGGCGTCTCCATTAAGAATAGCTTCACTGAGTCTCAAAGAAAACCCCTGAGACGAGCACATTCAGATTACATGACATCTGCAGTATTCAGTGCTCGGCGGCGATCATCCAGAGCACTTTATGAACACGCAACGCCATAGACTACAGCAAAACACACACTAGAGATCTGCAGCACGACCACAAACTCAATAGAATTCACAGCTACAATGAAGCAATAGTTCACCTAAAATAAATGTGCTCCCCTTCAGACAGGCCTGGACTGGGACAAAAAATCGGCCCACCAACACTTCTATATATATACTGTATATACTGTATATATGATATACACTACCAGTCAAAGGTTTTTGAATGGTAAGATTTTTACTGTTTTTTTTAAGAATTCTCTTCTGCTCATCAAGCTTGCATTTATTTGATCCTAAATGCAACAAAAGCAGTAAAATTGTGAAATATTTTTACTATTTAAAATAACTGTTTTCTATTTGAATATATTTTAAAATGTAATTTATTCCTGTGATTTCAAAGCTGAATTTTTAGCGTCATTACTCCAGTCACATGATCCTTCGGAAATCATTCTAATATTCCGATTTGCTGCTCAAAAAACATTTATTATTATTATTATTATTATTATGTTGAAGACAGCTGAGTATAATTTTGTTCAGGTTTCTTTGATGAATAGAAAGTGCAGCATTTATCTGAAATAGAAATCTTTTGTAACATTATAAATGTTTTTATCATCATTTTTGATCGATTTAAAGCATTGCTAAATAGAAGTATTGATTTCTATCATTTCTACCCCCCCCCACCTCCAAAAAAATATATATACTGACTCCAATCTTTTGAATGGTGTAGTGTATAATGTTACAAAAGCTTTTTATTTCAGATAAACGCTGATCTTTGGATCTTTCTATTCATTAAAGAATACAGAAAAAAATTACTCAACTGTTTTCAACATTGATAATAATCAGAAATATTTCTTGAGCAGCATATTATTATGATTTCTGAAGATCATGTGACACTGAAGACTGCAGTAATGATGCTGAAAATACAGCTTTGATCACAGAAATAAATTACAGTTTAACACATATTCACATAGAAAACTGCTGTTTTAAATAGTAAAAATATTTCACAATTTTACTGTATTTGCTGTACCTCGGATCAAATAAATGCAGGCTTGGTGAGCAGAAGAGACTTCTTTAAAAAGCGTTAAAAATCTTACTGTTCAGAAACTTTTGACTGTTAGTGTAGATGAGTGTGTTTCTTCATCAGGTTTGGAGAAATGTGTCTCAGCAATGGATGCTCTGCAGTGAATGGGTGCCGTCAGAATGAGAGCTGATAAAAACATCACAATAATCCACAGCACTCCAGTCCATCAGTTAACATCTGGAGAAGACAAAAGATGAAACAAATCCAGCATTAAGACGTTTATAACTAAAATACCATTGAGTCCATAATTCATAATAACTCTTCCTTCAGTGAAAAAGTGCATCTGCTGTTGTCTCTCACATCAAAATCCAGCCACATATTAGTTTAGAGACGTTTTGGACTGTTTTGGCTTGTAAACGTTGGATTAAACACAGTTTTTGTCTTCTCCAGATGTTAACTGATGGACTGGAGTGCTGTGGATGTTTTTATCAGACTCTCATTCTGACGGCACCCATTCACTGCAGAGCATCCATTGCTGAGACACTGAAGCAGAGACACATTTCTACAAACCTGATGAAGAAACACACTCATCCTGATCCGAACACATTCACAGCACATACAGACAGAACAATGACTAAATCAATACATCTCCATACTTAGCTTCTCTGATATAAATCTATAAGTCCGAGTCTTTGTTTACTCAAATGACTATCATTAATAGCGCAGCTCTCCTTGTTTTGAAGGACTAATACAGTATAATTGGTGCTTTCAAAACACTGAATATGGATGCAAACGTGCCTATTTTCTCTCTGCATTTATAAAGATGTGCTAAGAATTCAAATGTCACCCAGAACACAAGGAGCGCTGGATTTGTGTGCCATTAAGTACAACACTCAGTCTATGTTTAACTTGAACCGCTCATTTAACACTTCTGGGTCAAAGCCTGCGTCGAGTCTCTTCACAGCACTTTAATTGTCTTGGCTTTGATTATCTGATCATTTACTCTCAAAGCAAAACAAGCTGGAAACTCTCTTAGCATGCTGTCCAAAAGAGCATTACATCAATACATGCATTGCATCCAGTGTTGAGCTAGTTACTCAAAGAATGTAATATTGTTACTTTGTTACTTTCTGGCAACAGTGATTAGTTACATTGTTTCTTCACGCCACACAGAAGTTGATACTATGTATCTTCCGCATAAAATTCTTCTAGAATGTTACTAATAACATATTTCTGCCTCGTTATTTGATCCAAATCCACATTGGATCGCAGTCAGAAGTTATTATAAACACTCAATGATTGATAGTGACACAGAAGTGTTGTATTAATCTCATTAATTGTAAAAAGTGATTAAGAAAATTGAGGAAACCCGTTGCCTTAAAAATTAAGTAAATGATAATTTAAAAAAATAAGTTAAGTTTTTTTTTTTATTATTATTTACTTAATAATTTTAAGTCAACAGGTTTCCTCAATTTTTTTAAGTTAAGTCAACTTATCACTTTTTACAGTGTGCTTGAAGCTAATTGTAATTTCTCCGTTACACGATTATATTTCATTATGTATTTGATCAAATCACATCAGTTTGTAAGAAACTGTTTAATTTTCCAAAAATATTTTTATTTATAGTAATATAATGCTGATCAGAGGGATGTAATGCAGAGTACAGTAACACACAACAGTGCTCAGATCATCTTTTTCCTGACAAAATCAATATAATGCAATATTAATATCTGCTGAATGTAAGCTTTTCCATATTCAGAGCTCACCTGCTGCACCTCATCACATCGAGTCGTGAAAATTATGAACATAAATCTAGGAATTATTTGATTGTTGGATTTTAAATCAGCATCAAAAGCTGTTTTATGGATGGTAACTGTAATATTATTACTGAAATCTTATTAGTAATACACTGCTAGTTACTGCAAAAAGTGATATTATTACAGTAACTAAGTATGTGATTATGACACATACAGTACAGCGGCGATGCATTCAGCTTGTTCTTGGCTGTATAGTCTGAGTGCATTAGAACGGAGCTCTGCTGTAAATATCAGGGTTAGGATCGATAAAGAGCAGCAGATGGCCTCGTCTTTGAAGTGCTTTCATCCACTCGCTTCACGAGAGACGCAGCGTCACGAGCATTGATTCTCCTGACTGTTTATTTTAGCTTCCATGTGGTTATTGTGCAGCGTTATTCTCTCCGAGACTCGCCAGAAACCAGACTCCCAAATTAACAATACAAATAAAACACTGCACTGCTGAACTGCAGGGGTGTGAGGACATAACCAGCCGTAATATATCAAAGAATGATAATCAGGGTTATTAGCGGCAACTAAAACTAAACCATAAATAACATCTTTTTTATCTATAAAAAACATTTTCATTACTTAAAAAAAAAAAAAAAAAAAAAAAAAAAAAAATTGAAATAAAATAAAAAAGGGAACAAGATTAAATAAAAACTACAGACATTTAAAAAAAAACTAATGACAAAAATTACAAAAAATAACAAATTTGCAAATTAACAAAATGCTTATTGATGCTGTATTAATGCATTAAAAACACCTGCTAAATACCTAACTGTCTTAGTGATAAAATATTCTGATATATTAATAAATTAACTTGATATTAATATCGTTAATTAGGTAACACTTTATGCCTTCATGTACAATGCATTATAAATGTATTAATGAAAATTCATAATAAATTGCATTGTATTTTCATAAATTATTGTAAAATGCATTGTATCTGAAAATGGTTGTTTGTCATTTATGAGAAAAAAGTATTATTAACTGTAATTACAATTATTAATAAGATGCATTATAAGGTGCATTACAATGCATAATTAATGCATTAAAAATACTTTAATAATGCCTTATATATATATAACGTCTTGCAGTAAAATGTGAGTAAATAACCAACCATATTATACTGCAAGAATGATAATCAGGGTTATTAGCGTTAACTAAAACCATAAAAAACATATTTTTTATCTATAAAAAACATTTTCATAACTTGAAATAAATTTACAAAAATTAACTGAAATAAACAAAAAAATAAAAAAGAGAAAAAGGAAAACTTAGACTAAATAAAAACTACACAGACATTTAAAAAAACTAATAAAAATGACAAAACACACAAAAAAAAATTAAAATATAATAATCTAATCAAAAATCAAATTAACAAAATGATTATTGACGCTGTATTAATGCAAGAAAAACACCTGCTAAATACCTAACTGTCTTCGTGACAAAATATTCTGATATATTAATAAATTAATATAAATTAATAAATTGATATAAATTAATAAATTATTAATAATATATTAATAAATTAATGTATATTAATAAATTAATTAATAATGTTAATTAGGTAACACTTTATGCCTTCATGTACAATGCATTATAAATGTATTAATGAAAATTCATAATAAATTATATATATATTTTCATAAATTATTGTAAAATGCATTGTATTTCTTACATCTGAAAATGGTTGTTTGTCAAGTGTTTTAATGCATTGCATTTATGAGTAATAAAGTATTAAAGTGCTTTACAACTGTAATTACAATTATTAATAAGATGCATTATAAGGTGCATTACAATGCATAATTAATGCATTAAAAATCCTTTAATAATGCCTTATATATAAAGTCTTGCAGTAAAATGTTCCCATCTTTTGACTGTTTTCTTTTAATCACTTTTAATCAGATGTGCAGACAGATTAGGTTCATGCATGTAAGTAAAATAAACACGTGCTTTCTGGATTATCAAGATCCAAAAAAAAGAAAAATAATTAAATATTAATAAAAAAGCATGATAAAAGTAGTCCATGTGAGCATGCATTATAGAACTATTTGTGTTCAATATTCCCTTCCAGCACACAAAAGCTTGAAACAACACTTAAAATACAGCACACACTTATCATAATCATCTTAATGTTTATAAAATCTTAATATATTCATGCCTTATAGTTGCATTTATCAGATTAGAGCTGTGTGATAATATAGTTATATTTTGCGATGATATAATCAATCAGTTGAGATTTGCTGTATATGGCTTTACATGAGTCTATATATGTGGATAATGTTGGATAAAGTAGGGCTTTTATGGTGTTTTTGTCATTTTTGGAGCTCAACAGCATCATTACATGTTACTGTATGGAGAAATGTCTCATTTAGTGGTTTAGAATGAGTAGATGATGAAATATTCCTTTAACAAGCCAGCAAAATAATTATGCAGCAGCAATTTTCACCTTGACTTTTCAAGTGTCTGAGAAAGAGACCCACAGAGAGACAGAGATGAAATACAGCACGAGTGTGTGTGTGTGTGTGTGTGTGTGTGTGTGTGTGTGTGTGTGTGTGTGTGTGTGTGTGTGTGTGTCTGTCTGTGTCTGTGTCTGTGTCTGTGTGTGTGTCTGTGTGTGTGTGTGTGTGTGTGTGTGTGTGTGTGTCTGTGTCTGTGTGTGTGTGTCTGTGTGTGTGTGTGTGTGTCTGTGTCTGTGTCTGTGTCTGTGTCTGTGTGTGTGTGTGTGTGTGTGTGTGTGTGTGTGTGTGTGTGTGTGTGTGTGTGTGTGTGTGTGTGAGTGTGTGTGTGTCTGTGTGTGTGTGTGTGTGTGTCATAAGACTCCTGGCTGATTGAATTAGTCAGTAAAGCGGATTTGCTGAAGCAGTGGGATGCGTGTTGGCTCTCAAACACACGGACCACACACACACACACACACACACACACACACACACACACACGCACACGCACACGCACACGCACACTCACACCAGCAGCAGATCACTCATTCATATGTTTGCATTCATCCAGTATACACACGACTTCTGTCGGTTCCACAGACGCATTATTATTCTCTCATCATCCGTCCAGAGTTATTACAGTCAGCTAACACTGAAACCATAGTAAAAAAAAACATACATTACTTGGGAAAAAAATTAAATATTTAAAAAATAACATTTATTAATTTCTGCTAGTTGCCAAAGCATTATCATTTTCATGTTACATGAAAAAAAACATCAACTGAAATAAAATATAAAAACATAAATCATAAAATATAAAATATAATATTTTTTTTTTGTAATTTCAGCTAGTTCACAAGGCAGTATTTCTCATTTTCATTTAGTTTAACTCGATATACTAAAATAACTAAGCTAAAACTAAATAAATAATCTAAAGTAAACAAATTCTAACTAAAACTGAAATAAAAATGAATGAGAACTACAGTATATAGACACATACAAATAATAAAAATGACAAAACCACATAGTAAAAATACTACAAGTTTAAAATTACATTTAAAACAGAATATATGCAATTAAAAATTAAAAATATGAATAAAACTATAACAATGTGTTAATAACACTGCATCTGTCCTTTATCCTTTCTTTTATTGGTTTGATGTGGATGTTAAAGGGGCGGTACAATGCTGTTTCATGCATTCAGAGTTGTTTACACTGGTAAAGAGTTGGATTCTCATGCTAAGCATGGACAAAGTTTAAAAAAAAAATTTGGACGTATAACAGAGTATTTCTGTGCCAAAAATCTCACTTCCGGATTCGTACAAGTTTCGGAGAGTTTTTTTTTCGATCGTTGTTCTTGATGACGTAAACGACGGTGGAACTCCTTATATGGGCATTTCTCCCGGAAGAACACGCCCCTGCACGCATCGACCGGAGCGAGAGCAGCCAATCAACACGCTTCAATCGGCAGCGCTGCACGGGACTCGCTCGGGAAGAACGTCTCTAAAGAAGTGTGTTTTTGGTTGTGAGGGAAAGATAACCTTGTTCAGCTTCCCAAAACAACCCAGCGTTACGTGAACAGTGGATATAGCTTGTTTTTCCGGGGCAGCAATGGAGTTTCTCAAGTGTTTTGTTGATGAACGTTTTATAAACAAGGCCCAATTCGACGCTGGATTTGCACATGGTTTAATACTGAAAGATGGAGCGGTCCCAGCTATAAAAGATCCCGCTCATGATTCAGAACTGCAGATGCTGAGTGAAACGGCATCAAATGACTGTGTTTTGTTGGCGATCGGAGCAAGTGCTCGTCACTCTTTAGCTCCGCCCACGACACGCCTTCACTCTTTAGCTCCGCCCACAACACGCCTTCACTCTTTAGCTCCGCCCACACAGCACGCCTCCAGGAGCTCGGCTTTTTTCGGAGAGAATCGTAAATCTGTATCTTTCTTTTATAAATATGATAAAACTAAAGACTTTTTGGAGATATGAAGGATGCAGTACTACTCTATAGGTACTCAAGATTAACATGAGATTGGGTGAAACTGTGTGCGTTAGCTCCCCTTTAAAAAACACTTACTGTAATACTGAATAATATTAATTCAACTGCACTGACTCTATCAGATGAGAACAAAAGCTGAACTGAATTCATCTGAATAATAACTCTATTGTCTTCTATAGATCTGCTTTACAGCTGAAACTGAATTTGTCTCATATTTGATGAATTTTGCATTGATTCTGTTGTTTTGCTGTTTATCTCTCTGAAGCTGCTTTGTATAAAACACCATAAAAATAAAAATAAAGTAAATTCTACAGCATGTTTTATTCAGTGCATCATGTTTATCTCAATCTAAATACAATCTTCACATCTTACTGTAACAGATCTTCCTAAAAACACATGAAATTATGCTTCATTTCAATATTTAATCTCAGTTCAGTTGCATGAATCCATGAAATGAAGCTTCATTGTGAAATTTCACAAATAATTACAAATGCAAGTAACACATTGAATTAAACATGCAATTTTGAAGTAGAAAGCCTGAAATAGTATGTTGCATGCTGGGAAATAGAAATGCACTAGTTTCAGTCGATGCAACAAAATGATTCTAAAGGATTCAGCCAACTTTAAAAATACAATGAAATTAAGGTTTTTCTGAGTGCAGATTAGACAACGATAATACACTTGCACGGGAAAAAGGTGTACAGCAGTCTCTGTTTGTGCAGAAAATGGCAAAATATAGTGTAAAAACATATCTGTCCATCCAAAAGCATATTAAAGATTATTTCACGGAGCGTCTCCTCAAACAGATCTGCATCAGACTGTGGGAGTCCCGTGGGCGAATCGTCTGAGGAGACTCATAACCTCACTGAAATGCTTTAAAGACAAATATTATGAAAAGCAGCACTATTGCCAAGTCTCTGTGCTGTGGGGACTCACTGTCCACCAAATCACTGTCAATGAAAATCAACGACTTCCACAAATCACAGTCAGAGCGAATAACATCAGACTCACAAAACGTCCTCATTCAAGATCAAACATAAAGATGAAGTGGGTTTCAAATGAACATCAGATTCACCGTTAGATGGCAGCTCACTAGGAGCAAAGATGAGAGTGGAATAGAAGTCAATAAAGCACTAGAAGTGTAGAATATGAGTCTGTTAACCCTGATGTTGTGTTCCGGTCATCTGGAGAGGATTGGACTCAAACTTACAGGCACTGCTCACAGAACGACTTTCCCAAAAAAATGATTATTTTTGTACGGTTTTGTTTTTTTCCCCCCTCGTTGCTAATCAGATAAAAAAAAGCTTTTTTTTATGCTATATTAACACCAAATCTTGGATTATTATTTTTTAATCTTGTTTTCTGTCAATTAGCACAGGATTTGTGCTTCTTTTTAAAGCTGATTGATTGATCGTATCAGGCCTCATTAATCTGAGCTCATGCTCCTCACTTTTTGAGTGAGTCACTGTTACCATTATAGTTTTCATAAATATTTTTATATAATATACAATATAAATATAACATTTGTATTTTTATATTTTGTCTTCATTTTAATTTTAGTTAAAACTGTAGTAATTTTGTTGTGTTTTTGTCATTGTGGTTTCTGTAGTAGTAGTTTGTGTGTGTGTGTGTGTGTGTGTGTGTGTGTGTGTGTGTGCGTGCGCGCGTGTGTGTGTGTGAGAGTGCGTGTGTGTGTGTGTGCGTGTGTGTGAGAGTGCGTGTGTGTGTGTGTGTGCACCTGGTATTTATCACGTCCTGGGGACCAAATGTCCCCACAGGGATAGTAATACCAGTAAATCTTTATCTTGTGGGGACATTTGGTCCCCAGGACGTGATAAATAC
>CM049852.1:34993991-35006491 GCA_027422415.1 Schizothorax lantsangensis | reverse complement strand
AAAAAATAAGCTTTAATAATCTCAACCTGTCTTCTCTTTCATGACTACAGGCTCCACACTGCATCTTCAGTGAGGAACACACTCTGAATCACACTGAATTATTGATGCCAGCCAAGAGAGCAGCTCAGAATTAGTGGTAAAGCAGTCAGACTGAAGCAGATGAAAGAACAGCCAAAGATGACAGAAGATCTGGGACTCTGTGTGCTTGATAAGTGTTTCTCACAGCTCAGTCTTTACCTACTTCATTAAAGAGCTGCACATGCAGATATATGCACAGACACAGACACACAGATACAGACACAGACACAGACACACAGACACACACAAACACACAGACACAGACACACAGATACAGACACAGACACACAGACACACACAAACACACAGATACAGACACAGACACACACACACAGACACAGACACACACACAGACACAGACACAGACACACACAGACACAGACACACAGACACACAGACACACAGACACACACACACACACACACACACAGACACAGACACAGACAGACACACAGACACAGACACAGACACAGACACACACACAGATACAGACACAGACACAGACACAGACACAGACAGACACAGACACAGACACAGACACAGACAGACACACAGACACACAGACACAGACACAGAGACACAGACACAGACACAGACACACAGACACACAGACACACAGACAGACACACAGACAGACACAAACACACAGACAGACAGACACACACACACACACACACACACACAGACACACACAAACAAACACACACACTTATCAAATACAAATAACTGTCTCAGGAAGCACACGTGAAATGTTTATTCTCAGCTCATGCATATTTGATTTCAATAACATGTGACGCGTTTCACCCTGCGGCGTATCGGTCTACATCTCCTCATCGAGGTCAGCGTCCGGCTGTGATACGTCATCCAGAACTGTTTTACATGCATGCACTAAATCTATCTCACTTTTGTCAATTTACAATTTAATTAAAGGAACATTTCAGCCAGAAATGTAAATTCTGTGATCATCCTAATGTCGCTCCAAACCTGAGTGAGTCTCTTTCTTCCGTGCAACGCAAACAGAGAAAACCTTTAATTGTTAATTTAATAGTTAACTGTCATATGCAAAAGACTTGCATGAAAAATTATCTAAAACACCAGCATACAGAAGAACATTAGATAGCTAAAGAACCATTCACACCAAGGACGAATAAATAACAACATAGTTTAAAAAATGTTTGAACAAATCTCATTTTGAACAGCTGTTTTGAATCGTTTGAGTCACTTGATTTGTAAATGATTGTTTTGATTGAATCGTTTGAATGATTTGATTTATTCTTCGTTTGAAAAAATGATTTCTTCAAAAACAGTCACTTGCTTCATTTGTAAATGAATCAGCTGTTTTGAATGAATCGTTTGAGTGAATGATTCAATGATTTATTCAAAAACACAGTCACTTGTTCATTTGAATGATCAGCTGTTTTGATTGAATCAGTGATGATTTGATTTATTCAAAAACACAGTCACTTGCTTCATTTGTAAAACAGTGTTTTGAAAGAATCGTTTGAGTGAATGATTCAATGATTTATTCAAAAACACAGTCACTTGCTTCATTTGTAAATGAATCAGCTGTTTTGAATGAATCGTTTGAGTGAATGATTCAATGATTTATTCAAAAACACAGTCACTTGCTTCATTTGTAAATGAATCAGCTGTTTTGAAGAATCGTTTGAGTGAATGATTCAATGATTTATTCAAAAACACAGTCACTTGCTTCATTTGTAAATGAATCAGCTGTTTTGAATGAATCGTTTGAAATGATTCAATGTTTATTCAAAAACACAGAGTGAATGATTCGTTTGAATGATTCAATATTTATTCAAAAACACAGTCACTTGCTTCATTTGTAAATGAATCAGCTGTTTTGAAGGAATGTTTGAGTGAATGATTCAATGTTTGTCACTTGTTCATTTGAATGATCAGCTGTTTTGAATGAATCAATGATTTATTCAAAAACACAGTCATTTGTAAATGAATCACTTTTTGAAGAATCTTTGAGTGAATGATTCAATTTTCAAAAACAGTCACTTGCTTCATTTGTAAATGAATCAGCTGTTTTGAAGAATCGTTTGAGTGAATGATTCAATGATTTATTCAAAAACACAGTCACTTGCTTCATTTGTAAACGAATCAGCTGTTTTGATTGAATCGTTTGAGTGAATGATTCAATGATTTATTCAAAAACACAGTCACTTGCTTCATTTGTAAATGAATCAGCTGTTTTGAAGGAATCGTTTGAGTGAATGATTCAATGATTTATTCTTCAAAAACACAGTCACTTGCTTCATTTGTAAATGAATCAGCTGTTTTGAAGAATCGTTTGAGTGAATGATTCAATGATTTATTCAAAAACACAGTCACTTGCTTCATTTGTAAATGAATCGCTGTTTTGAATCGTTTGAGTGAATGATTCAATGTTTTTCAAAAACACAGTCACTTGCTTCATTTGTAAATGAATCGTTTGAGTGAAATGATTCAATGATTTATTCAAAAACACAGTCACTGCTTCATTTGAAATGAATCAGCTGTTTTGAAGGAATCTTTGAGTGAATGATTCAATGCCACCTACTGCTTCATTTGTAAATGAATCAGTTTTTGAATCTCACATTTATTTATCCATAACAGACTTCAACCAAGATCGTTTGAGTGAATGATTCAGCACAAAATTCAATGATTTATTCACACTCATCTATTTGTAATATGGTTTTTGAAGAATTTTGAGTGAATGATTCATGATATTCAATAACACAGACTTGCTTCATTTGTAAAATCAGCTGTTTTGAAGGAATCGTTTGAGTGAATGATTCAATTTGTCACTTGCTTCATTTGTATCGCACGTTTGAGTGAATGATTCCCTCATGTGCCAATCATAACAATTTATTTATCAGCAAAGGTATTTCCAACTCCTTTATACTTCTAAGCAAAAAATGGACTTTGCTGTGAGTACATTGATTCACATTCAGTTTGATATGAGCATGAGCAAATAAATAGCTTATTGCAGTTCACATAATGGCCACCGGTGTCGCTAATAACAGTTTCTGAATTCTATAGAGCCTTTAAAGCAGCAGACGACAAAACTGCAGCGTGCTTATAATAAACAGAACAGATGATATGTTGGTGTGGATGCTAATATACTTATCATTAGTTATGATTTCTGGTGTGAAGTGGTTGTAAATGATGCATTCTAGTTTTTCTGCAGCTCTATTTGGATATTATGTATAAAAACAGGCCTACAGCTCAATGTGGGTCACATATGTCCTCCAGACGCTCATGAGAAACTGACAAAACACAGATCTCAAGCTGAAGAGCTTCTCTCTCTCCCTGGAGTCCTCTTTCATGTAAGCATCATGAGGAATAACCCTTTCTCTCGTCTAGCAGCATCAAAGCGGCCGTATGCGTGATGAAACACAAGCCGTTCTCCAGCATTAACCGATGTGAGAATCTCGTGGAAGGGTGAGAGAATCAAACCAGCAGACAGATCAGATCTCACGTCTATCCCAGAGAACCGCTGCGGATTCTGATAATGATGTGGATATTATTATCACTGTGTGATTAAACTGGCTTTATTTCGGTTAAATCACAAATCCAACATGCCGTCCTGCATCCGCCAAACCTTCAGTCTGCTCAGAATCAGACTTTCTGTAACAGGATGATCAGATATCTCTAGTCTTATCCTAAACATCTCTGACAGTAATTCCTCCTGGAGATCTCAAGAAACATCCATCAAGCGCAGTAGAGACCTTCAGTCTGTTCTGACTATACTCGTGTATTGGATTTTACATGTTGATCAAAACACCACAAAACTAATAATTCAGCCAAATATGAAAATTAGCTGGAAATGTGTTCACCCTCAGGCCATCTGAGATGTAGATGAGTATCAAATTTGGAGAAATGTGTTATTTTATCACTGTCTCAGCAATGGATGCTCTGCAGTGAATGGGTGCCGTCAGAATGAGAGCTGATAAAAACATCACAATAATCCACAAGTTTCATCTTTTGTCTTCTCCAGATGTTAACTGATGGACTGGAGTGCTGTGGATTATTGTGATGTTTTTATCAGACTCTCATTCTGACGGCACCCATTCACTGCAGAGCATCCATTGCTGAGACACTGATGCAAACTCATCCTAATCTCGGATGACCTGAGAGTGAGCACATTTTCATTATGTGAACTATTCCTTTAACAGAATGTCTTCTTCCATCAGCTCTTTCTTTCTTGTCTGAACGTACAGCCAACAATATCTTCAAATGTCAAGGACGTCAAGCGAAAGGATTTGTGAATCCAACATTTTTAGCTATACTTCTCTCCGTTGTACTTGCAGCTTGAGTAATGTTCATCCATGAAAACAAACACAGAACAACCCAAGCAGCGCTCGGTCGTGTCCTGAACTCAACTCATTATCCCGCACATAACTGTAATTACTTTCACATTCATTAGTGCAGTGATTTTCATGTAACAGAAGCTAGCAGCACCGAGTCCATACTGTATCTAAATGGGTCATTACGCGTCCTCCTCCGGTCACTTCATATGATTACAGATCCACAGTGAACTGACCTCATTTCTGGCTTTGCTGACACGTTCTGACCTACAGGTTTCATCTTCAGATATGACATAACTCACTCCACAAACACATGTTCAGTCACCATTCAGCTGCTTGTTATGATAAAGCGGTATAATTTCCCTGGATTCCCGTAATCCTCACTAATTAAACAGCAAATGATGTAATTGGCAGGTTCCAGCTGAATCAGATTTGAAATGTAATACGCCTTAAAGAGGCAGAAAACAATAAGTGGAACATTTGCATATGACAAAAAATATGTTTTTTGGCCAAAATATATTTTAACTATATGCTGCAAACAGTGAAGCTCAATTAAATGTATTTCTGAAATAGATCAAATTTCAACCTACACAAAATAAATGTATTTCAGGGGCAATAAAATACATTTGCAATCTTACAGCAGCCTACATTCCGGCTGAATGCAAATAAGATCAAAAAAAGATTTATAATGATTTAATATTTTATGGAACATTGTATTTTCTTGCTAATTTTTATTCATGTTGACACATGTTAATACGTTTTTCTTCAAATAGGACATGCTTTTAAAAAAATATTTTTTAAATATATTTTCAAAAATATTTTGGTATATTAACATAAATATATTATCATATTTTAGGGCCATTATTTTGAAATGCATCCAAAAATATATATATATGCTGTATGGGTGAAAAGTGTCTGTTAATAACTAAGACATCTGCTATATTCAGAATCATGATGTATTTATAGCATAAGTTGCACCTTTTCAAACACACAGTACTCTGCGAGTAAAAGTGAAGAATAATGCATGTTTTACTGTCCAAGACCATTAATAAAACGAGCTGTGCACTTGAAAAGAAATAAACACACTTGCACTTGAACTCTGTATAAATCAGCTTTATAAACATCAGTTCATCCAGCAGAAGCTCATATGCATTAGATCAGATTCTGTTGTGTTTGTGATGTTAGGAGTCAGATGCACATGCTGTCTGTGTGATGTTGTGATGCAGTGTGCTCCTCACCATCCTCTTTGTCGTCGAACACAGGGTCTCTTGGATGAACTGTTCGCTCCCATCCTCTTCTTCCACTTGCCCCAGTGAAACATTGATGCTCTGCTCTCATTCCCTTCAGCGCGACGGAAACACGAGCATCTCTGACAAACAGATCTAGAGACTCGGACACACACTGGATCCGCTCAGACTGACTGTGAGCTCCAGCAGCAGCAGCGACTATATCAGCCTCCCCTCCCTCACGTGCACGCGCACGCGCGACCCACCAGTCAGCTAAATATTTCATACGAGTCTACCTCGGTGTGTTATGAGACGTTAAAGTCAATGAAAGAAAGAAAACATATGTGCTATGTGAACCTGGAGCACAAAACCAGTCATTGAGATTTATGCATCATCTGAAAGCGGAATAAATTGGCTTTCCATTGATGCATGGATTTCTGAATTTGAACTATTTGAAAATCTGGAATATTGAGGAAATCGCCTTTAAAGTTGTTCAAATGCAATGCATATTACTAATCAAAAATTAAGTTTTGATATATTTACGGTACAAAATATCTTCATGGAACATGATCTTAATATCCTAATGATTTTTGGCTTAAAATTAAAATGGATAATTTTGAGCCATACAATGTATTGTTGGTTATTGCTACAAATATAGCTGTGTTACTGCTTTACATGGTTTCAACGGCAACAACATAAACAAACGTTACTGCGCATGCGCGCTTTTGTGGCCCTAACTTAACTTCCGGTAGACATCCAAATAGAATCAATAACAACAGCTAAGTCCCTCTTTAGAGTAGGTTATTTTTTGATAACAAGCAAAATATGTTTGCTGCATAAATCATACGGACTTATTAAAAATGCAAATTCCCTCTCTGCCAGCAGGAGGCGCTTTAAAGCGGGAGAACTAGAGGTTTCAGGCATTACATGCAAGATGACATCGAACTTGTTCTAAAGACAGTCTTACTTTAGAAATACAGTGATATAAAAGCTCCCGCGCCTCGTTTTGATTCGCGCTCATGTTTATTCTACGAAGCCTTTTGGAAAATCGGTCAGTTTTGATATCATGGCGAGTCCCCACAAATAAATAAATGTATGGGAAACCCATCCCACAGAACAATAACCTGAGCCCAACTCATTACTCATCACTTTAACTTTAACTGACCAGACCCATAAACAAACACAGACCGGAAGTTAACTTCGGGCCAGGCGCGTGCGCCCCGTGAACCCGTATTTATATGCAAATTACCATTTACTTGATTTTGACATTCTTCTAGGTATTATATAGCGACTATATGTATTATTATAACCTATATAAGCTATTGAGGCTTCCGCTTGCTATCTGTTCATAACTAGAAGAAAGAAAAGCTTAGTAAACTGCTTAGTGAACTGCTTGCTCTACAAGTGTGTTTATAATTAGGACAATAAATTAAACAATATCATAACAAATACCAGTTTGCAAGCAGCGTAAGGACTATTTTTGTACGGCTTAAATAACTGGAAGGAATGAAACCGGAAGTCTCGCACATTCAAGTTAAAAAAGCGCGCCAATGTTCGTTCAAATTGAGGCGGATTGTGATATATAAGCTATGACGATTTTGGATTGCCTTGAAGAACACATAAATAATACATTTATATCTAATATATAGCCTAGTCTATTATATAAGCGACATTAGCGGTTGAGGTGTGTTCTTCAAGTAAATCCGAAGGCATTGTAAATCTTACAGCAAAAGGGATCAAAATAGTAAAATATCATACACTATGAGGTTCATAAACGTTTTTTTTTTGTTTTTTTTGTGGCATACATAACAACATTACACTGAAAGTGTATTAAAAGTCCTGACCAGGTAGAAATCATTTTTGTAATATAGCCTAATATTGTTGACGTGAATAAAATAATTAATATTTTAGCACATGAAGCACATTGCTACCTGAGATAGTGTTGAACAATCGTTCCACTGAATAATACTACTTAATAAAACCTATTGAAGATATTATTAAATTTCGGCGCATTTTTTTACATTTTTTTTTTTTATTATTGTTAGTTTACTTCGTCGTTTCACAAATAAATGAACAAAAGTCATTAATTAAATGAACACAAGACATTTCAGTCAGAGTATACTCTCTTGCTGAGTCCCAATTTGCATATCCATCCAAATAGTATTCGAAAATAGAATTAGTATGTCCCATATGGTCTACTACTTCCGGTTAGAATTAATATTGCCCTTGCTGTGGACGAGGATTCGATTAGAACTACAAACACGCATAAAAAGTGTTAAAAAACTACAAACATGGCGGATATGCGCGACCGACGGACAGGTAGAGAAAGGGATTTGAGTGATAAATAATCAATGTCTAACCTGATGAAAAAATATTAATTTAATGTTATCCACGTTATATTTCATCTTCAGCAACACTGTGAACTTTTATAATGATATGTTTGGTCGTTAGCTTTGAAATGCATCATTATGCAACACATGAGCAGAGTTCTCGACATGTGCTTCTTTATTTCCCTCCAATACTGTATGAAATCAAATTAGACGAAATGTGGATGATGTTAACTATGATAAGATGATTGACAGCAGTTTAAACAGTTACGTGATGCACGTAACTAAGCAACACAGACGCAGCTATGACGAAGTAGTGTCCCAAAGCTTGCCTACTATTCTGCTACATACTCAAAAGTATGTATTTTGTCTTCACAAAAAGAGTACATACTTTTAGGCGAATTGGGACGCAGCATCTGTGTATTTTTCAAACGCGTTCCGCCGCTCGCCGTAGTTTTGGTTTCGCTTTCGCCCGCCGTCACCATAGCAACGCTTGACAACATCCCATCAGCAGCGTGCTGGAGTCATAACCTTCAGCAGCTGATGTGATCAATCACATGTGATTATTACAGTATTATTCATGCTCTGCTGCTGTTATAGTAATCTAACATGAGTGAGCTCCACTGTGAAGAAGAAGAAGAACCATCATCAGCAGACATGCTGCACCTGAGCAGAAGAGCCCTGAAGAGCATCCCAGCATCTGTGTTGAACATAACACATCTAAAGGTAGATTAACAGCACAATGCATTGTTATATTGAGTTGAGCGCATCTGATTGAGACTCTCATGCGTGTTCTAGAGCTTGTATCTGGAGGGGAATGAGATCAGCAGTCTTCCTCAGCGTCTCTTCAGCAGTTTGTCGTCTCTGGTCTGGTTAGATGTGAGGAACAATAGACTCACGGGTTTACCGGCCGCCATCGGACAACACCGGTGAGTGAACACGCCGTGCAAAAATGAATCAAAATGCTCTCATACGTCATCAGATCTGGAGAAATGCATCTCTGCATCAGTGTCTCAGCAATGGATGCACTGCAGTGAATGGGTGCCGTCAGAATGAGAGCTGATAAAAACATCCACAGCACTCCAGTCCATCAGTTAACATCTGGAGAAGACAAAAGATGAAACAAACCCAGCATTTTTTGACTAAAATATGAGTTCATAATTCATAATAACGCTTCCTCCAGTGATAAAGTGTTCTGGTCTGAATCAGGAGAGAAATCTGCATCAGATCAAGCAGCGTTTACAAGACCAAAACACTCTAAACTTTAACACTTTAGTCTTCTCCAGATGTCTCTCATATACTGACGGTGCAAATATTGATTTGAGTGTGAATTATTATTGAGTGTGGAGGGATATGAAATACAAGAAACTACACTAAAATACAATTTTCAGTCAGAATTTGTTGGTAAACAAACTGAATTAAACGTTTAATTCTGAAGAAGAAAAATTTTGTTTTGTTTTTTTACAACTTTGGAAAAAAATTAATAAATACAGTGTAGCACAGCTATGAAGGAAATCACTCAAAATATTTTCCTACTAATATCTAAAAATTAATCTTAAATAATTTACTTGAATGACTTATGATATGAAAAAAATAATAATAATAATTATCAAAATTAAATGAGTTTATTCATAAAACAAGAACAAATATCTGCCAGTTGGGGTCTGAAAATAATCTTGTTTTCCCTTTATTTTGCTGACCCCACTAATAGATGTTTTTTCTTGTTTTAAGCATAAACACTTCATTTTGATAATTTTTTTATCATGACTTTATTATATCATTTTTTATTTCATGTAAATGCATCTTGATTTAAAGGGATAGTTCACTTTGAAATTAAAATGTGGTATCTATCAGCTTACCCCAAGGGCATCCAAGATGTAGGTGTCTTTTTTTCTTCAGTAGATCCAATTTTGATGTTTTTAGGTCAAACCGTTCTAGTCTGTCAGTCATATAATGGCAGGTATAGGTCACTGTCTCTATAAGAGGGAAAAAGAACATGCACAGAGAAATCCAAATTAAACAATTCCCCATCGTAACTACACATTGATGGCCTAAGACACGAAACGAGCGGTTTGTGTGAGAAAACGAACAGTATTTATTTCGTTTTTTACCTCTTGTACACAACCATGTCCAAGTGATCTGAGTGCACACACGCATCCGGTGTGTGACGTGTGTGTGCGCGCGCTCTGGCTCGTCGGCGTCAACGCTTGACGGAGGGCGTGTCTGAAGCGTGGTGCTGACGCAACTTTTCAAGCGCCAACGGAGGCATCAGCCAATCAGATCGCCTCATGCAAATACCCAATCCCGTTCATGCAACACCAGAGAAGTATGTGATTGGTTGTTGTAACTATGACGGCGCGTCAGCACCACGCTTCAGACACGCCCTCCGTCAAGCGTTGACGCCGACGAGCCAGAGCGCGCGCACACACACGTCACACACCGGATGCGTGTGTGCACTCAGATCACTTGGACATGGTTGTGTACAAGAGGTAAAAAACGATATAAATACTGTTCGTTTTCTCACACAAACCGCTCGTTTCGTGTCTTAGGCCATCAATGTGTAGTTACGATGGGGAATTGTTTAATTTGGATTTCTCTGTGCATGTTCTTTTTCCCTCTTATAGAGACAGTGACCTATACCTGCCATTATATGACTGACAGACTAGAACGGTTTGATCAAAATTGGATCTACTGAAGAAAAAAAGACACCTACATCTTGGATGCCCTTGGGGTAAGCTGATAGATACCACATTTTAATTTCAAAGTGAACTATCCCTTTAAGGACGTTTAGATGTTTGTACTGGAAAACAAGACTAAATACATAATTTTTGCAGTTCAATGATCAATTTTACACTTTAGCATTATTTAGACAATTAATATTTAGTAATATTATCTAACTGCACTGACACTATCAGATGAGAACATGAAAACATGACCTCAATAATGACTCTATTGTCTTCTGTAGAGACTGAATTTGTTTCATAATTGTTAAATTTCACAACATTAACACTGTTATGTGACTAGTATCACTGTGACGATGCTTTGAAACGATCTGTAGACCCAGCTGTGGAGTTTGTGTCTCTGTAGTGGATGTTATATTGTAGTGTATTTCTCTGAGACGTCACATATCACAGATGTAAGTCTGGATGTACAGTACAGAACACATTCAGAGCTTTATAGAGATATTAAATGATTAGATGTTTCATCATAAACACACCCTCTTTAGGTCTTTAAAGATGGCTAGATTTAATTTAGTTAACCCGATCTCAGCGCTTCCTCCATGGGTTTGTACATCACTTGATGGGTCGTTCTTGAAATATGATTATTCATTTTGTAATTGAATCATTTAATGTGATCTCGGGATGAACGAATTTTCATCTCGGGGAATTGTTTGTCAGTCAAATGCAACATCTCAGGAAAATGTTCATGGGGCTTTTCAAATTCAAATATGACGTTTTGCTGTTTTCAGGTTGAAAATGTTTCCTGGATGAACTTTGAGATACCTGTTATCAGAAATTTCATACATGTGTAGAGAGACAGCGCAGAGTCCACTAAAGTCAGCAACTGTGTTATTTACGAAGATATTAGAAGACATGTTTGGTCATAAGAGACAGTAACATAGCATATCAACATGATGATAATGGAATTTGTAAGTAAATGTAATTAACATAAAAATAAATTCACATATATTGTTTGCACATGTTTATTTTCATTAAAGAAATATTAATAAGATATTATTAAATATCATGTAAAATCTGGCCAATTATTACTCCCATTATTTTTTCAACATGCAGACACATTAATATGCCATATTAGATACACTGCTATTGTTTAATGGAGTGACAAACTAGTTTATGGAATATTTATTACACATATCATATTGCACAACAACAGTGATCAGCAATGATAAGTATAATACTCACAATAAAAATAATAAGGTCATATATATTTTATAACACAGTCTCGGAGGTAAGAAGTGGATTATCCTTCATCTGAAATCTGAAGTTTCCACAAATCCCTTATTAACTCGATTGGGATGTTCTCTTTTATTCTGGACGGCAGTGACTGTAACATTGAGAGTATTTTGCAGTATTACTGTAAACACGTATTTATACCCATTTCATTAGGCTCCGAAAATTCTTCAAAAAGAACACAAAGAATGTCCTTCTGAGCTGCCGTAGTTGCAACTCTTGCGTCATCAGAACAGTGTTGAACGCATCACCGTTTCCGTTTAATAAACGTTTTGCACCGTTTTGTCGAATGCGCCCTCTATTCGATGTCCATTTTGATTTTTTCATCACGTGACAGATAAGGACATAGAATCTGAAAAATACTGAATAATAATAATAATTTTTCAAAAATTTTATTTTTGTCACATTCAGTTTTTCTTACACATGTTCTAAACAATGAAAGAAATACGTAAATTCACAAAACTATGCAGCCGTTTGTAAGGGGTGGGTGGGGGGGGGGGGTAAATGAACTCCACTGTTACGTGACAAAAGCACGCGAGTGAACATGGGGATGCCATTTGCAAGGCTTTATTTAACATGAGT
>CM049852.1:34986491-34988991 GCA_027422415.1 Schizothorax lantsangensis | reverse complement strand
CTAATAACATATTTCTGCCTCATCATTTGACCAAAATACACATTGTATCGCAGTTATTATGAACACTCAATAATTAATAGTGACGTTCAAGTATTAGTGTATTAATCTCATTAATTATCATGTGTAGCTTGAAGCTAATTGTAATTTCTCCGTTACACGATTATATTTCATTATGTATTTGATCAAATCACATAAGTTTGTAAGAAACTTTTTAATTATAGTAATATAATGCTGATCAGAGGGATGTAATGCAGAGTAAAGTAACACACAACAGTGTTCAGATCATCTTTTTCCTGACAAAATCAATATAATGCAATATTAATATCTGCTGAATGTAAGCTTTTCCATATTCAGAGCTCACCTGCTGCACCTCATCACATCGAGTCGTGAAAATTATGAACATAAATCTAGGAATTATTTGATTGTTGGATTTTAAATCAGCATCAAAAGCTGTTTTATGGATGGTAACTGTAATATTATTACTGAAATCTTATTAGTAATACACTGCTAGTTACTGCAAAAAGTGATATTATTACAGTACTAGTAGTAACACTATTACTAGTGGTGGTGGTTGAGGAGAGACCCTATATGATTGTAAAGCGCTTTGGGTGTCATACACAATCAAGCGCTATATAAATGCTTCATTCATTCATACTAGTAACTAGTTACTGCCCAACACTGGTGGCACCTCAGCTTGATCTGGTTTGTGTCTCATCAGAGGCTCCTGCCGTGGAGAAGCTGTGTCTGTCTGAGCTGGATCAGTGTGAGGAGAACGAGCCGGAGATATCACGCTTTGAGGAGCTCCGGCGCAGGATGATCCAGATGGAGCGAGCTGAGTTAGAGAACCAGAAGCTGCAGAGCTGGATCCCGTCATCAGACCTGAGTTCATCAGCTGCTGCTTTATTAGATTCTGCTGCTGATTAAACATCAGGGGTCTGTGTGTCTGTACTCGCTGATGTACAGAGCAGTCCAGCAGTCTAGACTCTTACAAATAAAGCTGTTGTTCCATGATGAGCGTTTAACATCCATGGAGCCTTTCCAAGCTCTTTATAATGGAAAAACAGTCCTTGTGTGAGCACAAAACCAGTCATAAGTGTCCGTTTTTTGAAATTGAGATTTATGCATCATCTGAAAGCTGAAAAAATAGCTTTCTACTGATGTATGGTTTGTTATGATAGGACAATATTTGTAAAATCTGGAATCTGAGGGTGCAAAAAAATCTAAATATTGAGAAAATCACCTTTAAAGTTGTTCAAATTAAGTTCTTAGCAATGCATATTACTAATCAAAAATTAAGTTTTGATATATTTACGGTACAAAATATCTTCATGGAACATGATCTTAATATCCTAATGATTTTTGGCATAAAAGAAAAATTAATAATTTTGACCCATACAATGTATTGTTGTCTATTGCTACAAATATACCTGTGTTACTTATGACTGCTTTTGTGCTGCAGGGTCATAAATCATGGTTGTTTTAAGAACTGTTGACTGGCAGGTCCTTTGAGGAACCAAAACTAGTTCTTCTAATAGTTCTAACCTCTATTTCTAAGTGTGCAAAAGTACATTAGTTTATAAATTAGTGCAAAATGTGAAAAGAAAAGCTGAATTGACGTGAACAAAACCTGATGATCATCTGGAGCTTCAATGCAAGAAGAACATCACTGAAAAATAAAATTAAATCAGCAAATTTCACAAATCATTACAAAGAAACATCAAGTGACACATTGAGTTAAACATGATCTTTTGAAGTGAAAAACTGAATTTTTACAAAGAGTCACATGATCGATGAAACTCATTTTCTGACAGTCATAAAAAAAATAAGATCTCTTCATTCATATTACATCATAATTTCATTTTGTTTCAAATCTCTGAACCTTATTTCCAGAATTAAATTGAAAGAAAATCCCAGACGAGATCATTTTAGGCCTCACAGTATTATAAATACACTGAAAAAAACACATTTTCACTCAGAAATGCTTGTAAATTTCACACATAATTACAAATAAACACAAGTACAGTGTTTCTGCGTCTCTTAAAAAGTCTTAATTCGTCCCTTCACAAATTAAACCCTTAAATCTGAACAGAAAATATTAAATTCATAAAGTCGTGGCATTAAATGTTACACACACGTCTTAATTTTTCAGCACAAATATCTAAACATCCTTAAATCAAGATAATTTAGATGCAAAATGAAGATATGAAGTCTTGCGTTCTGAGAAATTGATCAAAATGAAGTGAGTTTATAATTCATATCTGTCAATGTAGAATGAAAACTTTGAATTAAATTGAATTTTCTGAGCCCTCTGATAGATATTTGCTTGTTTTAATCATGTACTCACTTCATTTTGATCAATTTCTCACAAAAACAAGACGTATTTTATGTCATTTTGCATCTCAAGTAAATGTATCTTGCATCTTTAGACATCTGAACTGGAAAACAAGACAAAAACAGCATTTCTATCACTGTGTCTCAATAGAAACGAGCTGATGAGAAG
>CM049852.1:34948991-34981491 GCA_027422415.1 Schizothorax lantsangensis | reverse complement strand
CACACACACACACACACACATAATCACACGCACACTCACACACACACACACTTACACACACACACACACACACACACACACACACACACACACACACACACACACACACACACACACACACACACACACACACACACACACACAGTGTAGATTTGCTGTGTCAGATATATTTACTCAAAAATGAAACGACATATTCTGAACTGTTCTTTCTAACAAATATTACATAAGTATAAGAAATCATACTAAATGTTATTATCATACAAGTGCTGGGAAGGTTACTTTGGAAATGTAATAGGTTACAGATTACAAGTAACTATTTCAATTACTCTATTAAAGTAATGTAACTGATTACATTTGATTACTTCTCGAACTCTAATATTTTCATCTGTTAATCATTTTGAAACATATAAAGCAGACAGGGTTAATATTACAGTAGAGCTCAACACTGATTATCACTGTCATGTGAAATCCTTCATCGCTTGAATTATGATTATAATAATTTAATTTTAATGCACAGCACCACAAAATCAGACGTTAGCTCCTCTTTTTACTTTCAGATCATTCTGAGGTTAATACAGGTTTAAAATCATAACAAGAATTAATTTAGTAGCTATGATACTGATTTTGAGATCAAATCTTCACATAGTTATGACATAAAACACTAACAATGTCTTATAAAAAAGTGAATCTTAAAGCATAAACCAAATCTAAAACAGACAGTTATGGAACAATCATGTGTCCTTTTAATTTCCTTTCATATTTGAGAGCAATCAGTGCAATTTATGAAAGAAATCAGCTAAATCTGTATGTGAGGGAAAATATTCAGATGCAACCCGCTTTGGAATCATTAACATTTTCATAAGTTACTGTAATTTAATTACAGGGTTTACTGTAACTGATTACATTTACAATTAATTACGTCATTTGTAACTAGTTAGTTCCCAACACTGATTATACAGTTTGTATTGCAGACAAATGGGTTTAAAATGACAATTAATTAGTGTTTTAGGGCTGAACTGTGATCCTAAAATAGTCTTTTAATGTCATCTCATGATTTTTGATCTAAATGCACCTGATGAGATGTTTAGTAGCCTATATTAAATATTGTTATGCTATCAGTGGCTGTTTTCTGAAAACCATGGCATAAATGTATGATAGTCTGAATTGGGACACTTTTGAGGTGTCATCAAAAAACTCCTAATGTTGAGGTGTATTTGCTGTTAAAGCGAGTTCAGCTAATAGCTCTGTTCCTGCTCCGCGCGGCTCGTCTTTCTCCGGTGATGTCACCGCGGACGGATCCGTCGTCACCGCGTCACTGCGCGTCTCGAGCGCGCTGGCGGATCACAGCAGCAGCAGAGAAGAGCGACGCGACCGTGGCTCCGGCGGCCGGGATCGAGCGACGCACAGCCGGACACCGAGCGAGGAGACGATGGAGGCTGTAGCGGAGGAGCTGCGGGCCGGCTCCCGGATCCCGGTGACCGTCGAGCAGATCGTTAACGACACGCTGGTGGTGACGCTCACGTACCGGGAGAGGAGCTACACCGGCGTCCTACTGGACTGCGGCAGAAAGTGAGTCGCCTTTCTTTGTGTTTTTTGTGCAAAAAGCAGACTTTGGTCAGGTCAGGCCCAGCAGCAGGCCTAACACAAGCAGGCCTTGATCAGAGACAATGAGAAGAACAGCAAGCATCATCAACATCTGCATATCAACGAGAATAAATCTGCTGTTTTGTGTCGGATTGTGTGATTTATGTTGTTTAGTCATGTAGCGTCTGGAGCTCTTTGATGTATCATTGTATCATTTCCAGCTGAAGCATTGATTGATGTTTCCACGCACAATTATCATCGAGCTTTTGAGTTAAATCATCATGATTCTTCATGCCATTCTTATAATAACCTACCTGGACATACAGTCAGTTTAAAGGTCAAATATTGCTCGGCTTGTTTATTCATTTCACATCTAAATGCATTTTTCAAATGTTTTTATTATAAAATCAAACCAGGCTTTTGATTGTTTACCTGTTTTCTCATATTCATAATCAGCTGTTATTGTTCACACCAGGACAAAAATCATAATTGTCGATTATTCCCTTAAAATTATCACAATTTACATCGAATAATATTTGTGCCAATGTTTGACGCAACTGCATGCCATATTTGTATACAAAAATAAAAACTTGTATTGTTTTTCTGTCATATTAAGCCACAAATGTCAACGATACATCAGATTAGATTCATCTTTAAATGAAAAATAAGTACAAATATGCATAATATTGTAATGTTATGCTTAAACTCATATTAAAACAATGAGGAAAGCATTAAAACACATGCAGAATAACATAAGTGGACTTTGAACGATTATATAATTGTAATCAAGATTAGAAATTTGATTAATTGTGCAGCATTTCATTGCTTTTCCATAAAAATGAATCTGTTATTTTCAGGTTTTAATGTAAATAATGAGAAATGTCACTCAAACGCTTCACAATGTAATATTCCATTATAAACAGCATATGAATATTTGCTGGAATATGAGCAACTGTGAGGTTTTTATAGACGGTGCATCACAATATCATAGAAAAGATGAAATATCTAGAGCTCTAGTGTTTATTTATATTAGTAAGTTTACACAGTTTATTCCATTTATTTGGTTTAATTGTTAAATATTTTGACAGCTAACCGTCTACATATGCTCGGTTTAATTATCAATTGGTGGTTAATCTAATGAAAACTGAAGTATTAATACGTTTTTGCTAAGGAACGTGCATAAATGTGTCTCTTTCCTCCACATTATTATGCAATGTTTGTTAAATCTCTGCGTCGTTCCTGTTATATCATGATTCATCACGTCCTGCTCGTGAATCATCTCCGGTCGCTGGACATATCAGAATATCATACTAACTGTACATATCTGTGTCAATACATGACCTAGTGATTACACGGCGTAGGTGTCCCACAATGCAGTGCGCTCAGCCTTTCATTTCCAGTGTGATGAATGTACCAGAAGTATCTTCTTTCTTAACGTAGTACCAAAATGTACGTTTTTGCACCAAACATACAGTAACTTAAAAAGGAAAATAAGATGCATGCACTGTAAAAAAAATGCTTTTACGAAAATACTAATGTTTTTCTCCTTAAAAATGTCATGTTCTACATTAACTTTTGAGTGTGAGCTGTAAATACGTATATGAAATATTATTTATCATATTTTTATTGATAAAAAATCAAAAAGGTAATTTTTTTTTTTTTTTTTTTTTTTACAATTTACTTTTTTCCGTGCAAAATTGTGAAATATAAATTTTACTTTTTATTTTTCAAAAATAACTTAAAAATGCAAAATAAGCTGCATGCACTGTAAAAAAAATATGATTTTATGAAGTTGGTATGAATGTTTTACTAGAAAATACTAATGTTTTTCTCCTTAATGTCATTTTCTGCAACAGAAAATTTCTACACATTAATTTGAGTACTAAAATAAGCTGTAAATACGTATATGAAATATTATTTATCATATTTTTATTGATATAAAAAATCAAAAAGGTAATTATGACTTTTTTTTCCTCACAATTCTGAGTTTATATTTTACAATTCTGACTTTTTTCCATGCAAAATTATGAAAAATTTATTTTACTTTTTATTTTTCGAAAATAAGTTAAAAATGCAAAATAAGCTGCATGCACTGTAAAAAATATGATTTTACTAGAAAATACTAATGCTACTTAAAAATGTCATTTTCTACACATTAATTTTTGAGTGTACTAAAATAAGCTGTAAATACATATATTGATATAAAAAATCAAAAAGGTAATTAGAAAAATAAATGGTTTTTCCTTACAATTGAGTGATTCCTGTAAAACAAAAAAATAAGCAAAATAAGCTGCATGCACTGTAAAAAATATGATTTTACGAAGTTGTAAGTAAAGATTATTGGAGTGTTTTACTAGAAAATACTAATGTTTTTCTACTTAAAAATGTCATTTTCTACACATTAATTTTTGAGTGTACTAAAATAAGCTGTAAATACATATATGAAATATTAATTATATTTTTATTGATATAAAAAAATCAAAATTTTTTTTTTATTTTTTTACAATTGACTTTTTTCCGTGCAAAATTGTGAAATATAAATTTTACTTTTTATTTTTCAAAAATAACTTAAAAATGCAAAATAAGCTGCATGCACTGTAAAAAAAAATGCTTTTATGAAGTTGTAAATAAAGGTTATTGGAGTATACTTTACTAGAAAATACTAATGTTTTTCTCCTTAATGTCATTTTCTGCAACAGAAAAGTTTCTACACATTTTTGAGTGTATTAAAATAAGCTGTAAATAAGTATATGAAAGATTTATATTTTTATTGATATAAAAAATCAAAAAGGTAATTGTGACTTTTTTCCTTGCAAAATTGTGAAATATAAATTTTACTCTTTATTTTTCAAAAATAACTTAAAAATGCAAAATAAGCTGCATGCACTGGAAAAAAATAAAGGTTATTGGAGTATGTTTGCTAGAAAATACTAATTCAGTCTTTCAACTTCAAAAAATGTCACGTTTAATTCGATGCGTTGCTTGATGTTTCACAAACAATGCAGTTTAAAAGATAATTGTGACTTTTTATCTCAATTCTGACTTTTTCCCTTTCATTTCTGAGAAGAAACGTCTGAATTATGAAATATAAACTTGCAATTGCAAGAAAAAAGTCACAAATGTACAAATTTTGTTTTTCAGAATTAACTTACAAATGGAAAATAAGCTGCATTTACTGTAAAAAATTATTTTCAATGTTGTAGTAAATAAATATTTTTAGAGAGTTTTACTAGAAAATACTATTCACATTTAAGTCAGTGTGTTCCTTGACATTTCTCCGTAAGACGCTTCTACACCAATTGTTTTTCACTGCACTAAAATAAACATTTATCATAGAATAATTCTTACTTTCTTAACAAATAATAAGCAGAGTTCAGTCAGTTAGTGTTCGGTTCTGAACGGCCTGGGAGTGTTTAAATAGCATCTAGTCGTTCACCAGTTGTTATAAATATTCTGATTATGTAATGAAATGTTTTCTTACACCTACACGGCGTCTGTAGGCCTCGAGGACAGGCGCTTCGGGGGGGGGGGGGGTGTTTTATCAACATCTCAGATGATTGGTGTTTATTGCCCGAGGGCTTCTGCCTCTTTTACCCGCAGGACTTCATTCTAAGGTTTAATTGATAATGGGCTGGATGTGAAAACAAGCAAATCTCTTGGCCCTCTCCTGTGTCCCCGGTGGTGTGTGGGATTGTGTTTGTTCAGTGAGGTGGAGGGGGGGGATCTGGATCGTCCCGTTGGTCTCTTTGTCTGTCGTTTCTAACCACGTTTGGCTCAGGTTGCCTCTTTCACAGACTCCTGCTCGCCTCGAGGCGCCAGGCAGAAAAAAGTCAGAATTGCATGCACAATATTAAATCAGAAGTGTGGGACATAAACTCACAATTTTAAGAAGAAAAGTCAGAATTGCATGCACAATATTAAATCAGAAGTGTGGGACATAAACTCACAATTTTGGAAACAAAAAAACAGAATTGCAAGAAACAGTCAGAATTGCATGCACAGAAGTACATAAACTCACAATCAGAAGAAAAGTCAGAATTGCATGGAAGTGTGGGACATAAACTCACAATTTTAAGAAGAAAAGTCAGAATTGCATGCGAAATATTAAATCAGAAGTGTGGGACATAAGAAGAAAAGTCAGAATTGCATGCACAGAAGTGTGGGACATAAACTCACAATTTTAAGAAGAAAAGTCAGAATTGCATGCACAATATTAAATCAGAAGTGTGGGACATAAACTCACAATTTAAGAAGAAAAGTCAGAATTGCATGCAAAATATTAAATCAGAAGTGTGGGACAAACTTGCAATTTTAAGAAGAAAAGTCAGAATTGCATGCAAAATATTAAATCAGAAGTGTGGGACAGAAGAAAA
Source organism: Schizothorax lantsangensis (assembly GCA_027422415.1). Lineage (NCBI taxonomy): Eukaryota > Metazoa > Chordata > Actinopteri > Cypriniformes > Cyprinidae > Schizothorax > Schizothorax lantsangensis. Next base: position 34,975,534 of record CM049852.1, on the reverse strand, counting down.
GTCAGAATTGCATGCACAGAAGTACATAAACTCACAATTTAAGAAGAAAAGTCAGAATTGCATGCAGAAACATAAACTCACAATTTTCAGAATTGCATGCAAAATATTAAATCAGAAGCGTCAGAATTGCATGCAAACAGAAGTCATAAACTCACAATTTTCAGAATTGCATGCAGAAACAGTCAGAATTGCATGCAAAATATTAAATCAGAAGTGTGGGACATAAACTCACAATTTTAAGAAGAAAAGTCAGAATTGCATGCAAAATATTAAATCAGAAGTGTGGGACATAAACTCACAATTTTAAGAAGAAAAGTCAGAATTGCATGCAAAATATTAAATCAGAAGTGTGGGACATAAACTCACAGAATTTGCAGAAGACATAAGTCAGAATTGCATGCAAAATATTAAATCAGAAGTGTGGGACAAAAATCAGAATTGCATGCAAAATTTAAATCAGAAGACATAAACTCACAATTTAAGAAGAAAAGTCAGAATTAAGAAACATAAAAGTCAGAATTGCATGGACATAAACTTTTAATCAGAATTGCAAGACATGTCAGGTGGAAACAAAAAAACATTGCATGGCGAAACATTGCAAACTCATAATTGTGAATTGCAAGACATAGCAGAATTGCATTCAGAATTGCTACAGAATTGTGTCTTTTTTTATTTTGCAGACAGACAGAAATAAGACAGAAATTAAGCAGTCTTGCATACACACATAAGAATACACCAGAACTATCATGCAACACTTTCATCATGTGCTGAATGACATGGAACATTATTTCAGATATTGTGTTGACATATTATTTTCACAGAAGTTATCAGAAACATTAAACTAGTTAATGTTAAGTTAATGGCATAGCACATAACTGTTGCATATTATGCTTACACATGTGTGCAGAATTTGCATGCATAGACATGCATAACACATGACACATGCAGACAGACACATGCAGACAGACCAAGACAGTCACAACCATTTCAGCAAGAAACAGAATTAAGAAATAAGATCTTGCAACACATAAACTTCTTTTATGAGTAATCATAACACTAAAGAATATTCTTAAATTTGACTAGTTATTATTGTACACATCAGAATACTATGTATGCTATTTCAATTTTACATTAATAAATCTGTTACACTGAATGACAATAGAACATTATTTCAATGTTATATGTGTTGACATATTATTTTCACAGAAGTTATCAGAAACCAAGTAATTAACTTGCATTTAATATGCTCATGAGCAGTAAATTTAATTTCATGCAGACACCAAAATGGGTTCATCTTTGACCCATATATGTCTCACAATTCAAGTTAATAGCTCAGAATTGCTGAATTATGAAATGAAATAATTAACGCCTACTTAATTTTGATTTTAATCTACTGTCTCAGTTTCACAAAACTTATGAATTTGTATGTAGTATTTGTTTATTAAATACAAACATACACAACTGAGAATAATTAAAACTCATTGTGCAGTAATTACAGTAATGAGGTGTTGGGGAGATAATGTGCCAAACTGTTATGAAAACAATGTCACAATGCACATAATAATAATAATAATAATAATGGTTATCCTAAAATAGTCTTCATTTGCTTTAACCCGTTTAATCCCAGCGCTCACAATAGTGACCGTAAAAAAGGTTTTCATTTATAAAGCTCTAAAAACCTTACTGACTGATGTTTTAGTGACTTCATGCAAATATGGAAACAATAATTAAATATGTGCAGATTGTCACATGACCAGATCAGAGTCTTGAGAAGATGATAACTGCATCAAAGCTCTGAAACAAAAGGCTAGTAAAGTATGTTAACATAAAGATATGACAAAGATTTTTGGTACACATTATCTTTAGGGTGTCTAGTATTAATATATGCATTCACATATATTCAGTTTTGTTGAGTGTGGTCATAGAGTGAGTAAACATGTTGATGGTCACAATAGTGACCGCTGGATAACAGTGAGTTTAGGTTTACAATATAAATATAATTGCAGTTGCTATTGAAAATTACAATAAAATGTTGCAATGACAAAATATTGCACTAAATTAAAAATTCAAATGTTACAAAAAAAATTACAATAATCATGTTGTAATACTCGTAGCATTAATATAAAAATGTGATGTTATATTTTATAAAAATTAACAATTTTGAAATGCGGTGATGGTTGAATTTTTTTGTTTTTATCTCAGTTATTCCTATCAATGTTGCATAAGGTTTTTTTATGCATAATAGTAACCCTCGAATGTGATGAAACCGTTTAAAATAGCTGGGCTAAGATATATATTTTTATGACTGCAGAAATATGTTATTTCAGTCCCACAAATGTTTCACACACTTTTCCATAAAAATGTCACAATTGTTAAAACAAATGTTTCACACACTTTTCCATAAAAATGTCAAAAAAGAATTATTGATTATTTCAAAGGGTTACTTATGACACATCATTTGGGTTAAGTTGTATTTTTCATGTCTTGATTAAGTGTTTTTTCAAATGTGAGATTTTTTGTGAGATTCATCTACGTTTAAGTTCTTAGAGATTTGAGAGATGAAGCGATATCTGTGGTATTTTTTAAAGCTATAAAAACAAATAGGTGTGGTTATGTGTTGCATGATATAACTGGTTCACTAACCTGTTCTTCTGGTCAAGAGTCAGCTTGCTGTTAGAAATGATTAATCGTGTGTTTTCGTTCTTGAGCGTTCAGAGGTTTTGCAGCACTGTGATGGTGTTAAAAATAAGGACATTTAAAGGTGAAGCAAGGTTGTTTTTTTCTATGCCATCTTAGATTATTGTAAACTAAATCCAAAGCCATACAAACTGCATTATTTGACCTAAACATTAACTGAAATAAAATATAAAAACTGTGCATATGTTATTTCAGCTATAGTTGCCATGGCAACATTTCTCATTTTTCTTTAGTTTAAGTTGAAGTACTAAAATAAAGCTATTTTTTACATAACGACAAAATTACTAAAACTTTGTAAAGATTGTGGCTCAGCATCCCGACACTTATCTTGACTATCTGTTCAGCCAAACAATGGCAGACGGGGGAGTGTCAGAAACTCATTTTTTTGAGTCTAATTAGTGCCACTAGTGGCTTTTAAACAGAAAAGTCTTGACTCAGAATAACAGAACGTTAGGAAGCTTTTGTCGATAATTAACCTCCATTACTCTGTCCATTATGAAATATGAAATATACTTTATTGTCCCCAAACAGGAAATTTGTAATAGACTCAATAGCCAAGCATTTCGACAAAACCTAAAAATTAAAACAATATTCATACACACTATACACGGGTACAAAAAGGCATAAGCATCACTGATCAGTATTCAACAATTTAATTGATACTTTTAAACCTGTTCTGATAAAAGAGATACATAATTTTCCTGTCAACTCCATAAAGCCCAAAACACACTGCATGATTTTAGCAATCCTATAAGATCATTGCATGTCACATTGTGCGATATGGATCTAATAAACTTGGCTACGACGTGTACGATGATGACACCTTTGACTCGTACGATACGACGCACGTTACTACAGAAGAATAAAACGTCATCAGCATGCGCTAGTGGTAAACAAATAGAGCATGATAAATCACACTTTTTAGCGTCATGTTGCGTTGATTTCATGTCGCATTTTTATTGGTTGGTCAGTAAACGTGGATCATAACTGCAAACGCACTATGCGAATGTTCATGCTGTATCGTGGGCTATCTATCGGCCGTCTTTGAACCTCTCTCAATGTACGACATAAGAGCACCGATTAGGAGCCACGATTGTTTAACGATGCCAATCTGTCGTCTGGGACAGCCGTAAATCATGCAGTGTGTTTAGGGCTTTAAACCACAGTCTTCATAAGTAATACAATTCCTGGTGAAGTCTTTCACAAACCCAATTAACGTAAGAGTTTTATCTGTATGCACTCCTAAATACTTGTATGATTGCACCTGTGTGAACAAATACAGGCATATGGATCTCCAATAACCTTACGATCAAAGATGATTTCCTCTGTTTTCTTAGTATTTACTTTAAAGAAATTAGCATCACACCACTCAACAAATGTTGAGTGAAATTATTGGCTCTTATGTTCCCTCTTATTTTCCGTAGGACTGGGCTGTTTTGCCTTCCAGACGTTGTTGGGAAATCCGAAGAGAGCCTCATATTGAGACCGGACTGTGAAGTCTCGAGTGAAGAGGCTTCCTCTAAACCCGTTAGTCCGCCGACACCGCAACCAAAAGATGAGAACACGGAGCCTGAGATGGCACCTCCGCCCGCTCCCGTTCCCATCCCGGTGCAACCGGGTCAGCCGATATATCCGCCGTACTTCGAAGGCGCCCCGTTTCCGCAACCCATGTGGGTCCGGCATACATACAACCAATGGGTACCGCAACCGCCGCCGCGTCTGATCAAGAGGAAAGAAAAGACGGAGTCGAGAATCTGGAAGGATGACCATGAGCACAATCCGACTGAGACCTCGGCAGGTGCTGTGCGAGAAATGCAAAAACACACTAAACAGCGACGAGGAGGGCAAAGATGGACCAACGGTGCCCAAGACGTCCAGGAAGGAGAACGCGGTTCAAGCCGACGAGGACGCTAAAGCGACTCCAGCCAAGAGGAAGGACGATGGAGAAAACGACAACAAAGAGTCAAAGAGACGAGAGGAATCGACGGTCTGTGACAGCAAACGCTTCCGGAAGGATAAGAAAGACGATGAGAAGTGTCCCAAAAGAGACGTCGTTCCCCATAGTCCCGTGATTAAGATCTCTTACAGCACTCCACAAGGTAAAGGCGAAGTGATCAAGATCCCCTCGAGAGTTCACGGTTCTGTCAAACCCTTCTGCCCCAAGCAGCTTCTGCAGAACGGCCACGGAGAGCAAAACGCTTCCAAGGAATCCCAAAAAGTCGTGCAAACTCCTGTAGACGCCATTCGAACGGGTCTCACCATTTCCATTCCCAAACTCAAGCTCCCAAAGTTGAGTAATCCAGACGCCCCTTCGCCCAAGATACGCTTGAGATCCCGGGCCGACGGAGCGGAGCAGGTGTCCGTGTACGAGGCAGAATTGGTGGATGGCGTTCGGAGGAAAAGTCAGGCTCAGTCTGAAGATGGTGCGGAGAAGAATTCGCTAGAGCTTTGGTCAGGCGAGGAACGCGACTTGACTTTACTCATCAACTTCCGGAAGAGGAAAGCAGACTCCTCGAGCCTTTCCGTGTGCAGCAGCGACAGTCTAGACGAGTCCAAGTCGTTTAGCTCCGACGGAACGTCGCCGGAAATCTGCGATCTCGCTCCAGGCGATGATATCTCCGTCTCGTCTTCCTCTCAAGGGCAAAGTAAGACTGTTCCGCCTATAACCGTACGACTGCACACTCGCAGCATGACTAAATGCATGACCGAGGAAGGTCATGCCGTAACAGTGGGCGATGTTGTTTGGGGGAAAATCCACGGATTCCCTTGGTGGCCTGCGCGGGTGCTCAGTATTAGCGGTATTCGTAAAGAAGACGGCGAGGTCGATGCTCCTTGGCCCGAAGCTAAAGTCTCCTGGTTTGGTTCTCCCACCACCTCCCAACTCTCGGTTGCCAAACTCTCGCCGTTCCGCGAATTCTTCAGGTCACGCTTCAACCGCAAAAAGAAAGGGATGTACCGGCGTGCCATCATGGAGGCTGCCAAGGCGGTGGGACACATGGGTGCTGAAATCACAACTCTACTGGCTCACTGCGAAACTTAGGTGAGTCTCTTGTCTGTCTTTGGGTGAAATGACAAGCAAAGCATGCTTTAGTTTTGACGTACCGCAGATCGCTTTCAAAGTATTGAGCGCACTCGACCCATGCGCTCTAGAAAGTCTAATCTTTGTCCAGTATCTGCGCTATTTCTCTCTAGAAGTTATGAGCAATATAATTGTCTTTGCACTTACTCTACCGGCTCACTGCGAAACTTAGGTGAGTCTCTTGTCTTTCTTTGGGTGAAATGATAAGCAAAGCATACTTTAGTTTTGACGTACAGCAGAACGCTTTCAAAGTATTAAGAGCGTTCGACCCATGCGCTCTAGAAAGTCTAATCTTTGTCCAGTAGGGCTGGGACAATACATCGATGCCTCGCGAATCGAGAAATTATTCTGGATCGATTCTGAGATTTTCTGAATGCATCGCGATTCCTCTGGAATCAGTTCTGAGCTTAGTGTTGAACAGCAGATGGCGCTGCATGCTTTAGAAACAGCCGAACTCTGCTTGTTTTCAAATCCTTACACACACTTGAACCTAAAATAATCATTCATAAAATTAGAAAAGGTTGAAGTGAATTACACGGGTGTACTGTTCACAGTGGGCTGTGTTTACATTGATCTCGCATCATAAAAGCATTCTGAGCCGGGGTGAAATTACAGACTCGGCGCTCTTCTTCATGAGCATTTGAGTGTGCGGATAAAAACTAGATTAGAGCGCCATCTGCTGTTAAAATCTAGGCTCAGAATCGATTCCAGAGGAATCGCGATGCATTCTGAAAATCTCAGAATCGATGTATCGTCCCAGCCCTATTGTCCAGTATCTGCGCTATTTCTCTCTAGAAGTTATGAGCGATAAAATTGTCTTTTGCGCTTACTCTACCGGCTCACTGCGAAACTTAGGTGAGTCTCTTGTCTGTCTTCGGGTGAAATGACAAGCAAAGCATGCTTTAGTTTTGACCTACCGCAGATCGCTTTCAAAGTATTGAGCGCACTCGACCCATGCGCTCTAGAAAGTCTAATCTTTGTCCAGTATCTGCGCTATTTCTCTCTCGAAGTTATGTGCGATAAAATGATATTTGCGCTTACTTAAACTAGAGTTGCATGGATCTCTGAACCCCTTCACGCAAGCGCTCGCCACAGCGGGCATCTGTTGTTTTTGCGTATTGTTTTTGTTGTTCTGCATATTATTTCTTTTTCAGATGTAAAACAATGGCAAGTGTCGCCACCTTGTGGACCAAAAATTGCAATTGCGATTTATTTGTTGGGCTGCACATTTTGGTCCAAAATTCTGATTATATGTAAAAATGACTATATAATAGTTGTTGTTATTACGAAGTAAAATATTAGTATTATTATTAAAATGTTGTTATTGTAAACAAATTAACTATTTAGGTAACATTATATAATTATAGTATTTTTTTTATTTTACGGTCTCTTTATAAATAAAATAAATAAGTTTGGTGGTGTAATGTTTTAAAATGAATAAATGAAAATTAAACCACCAAACTTTTATTTTGACTTAAATAAACTGAAACTCTAAAACACACATTTATTTAATGAAATTTTGCTATTGCATTGAGCCATAATGTGATTTCAGTTTTATTTTGATTAATCATGCAGGCCTAATATCTGTGTATTCGTCTCCAAAAATATTCAAGGCGCATGTGCATTATAAACGTATAGAGTGCTCATGGTTAGAAAAAATCAGGCAATGCACGTACTATGTTAATATTGAAATTTGCATAAGGGGCACCTTACATATACCCTTGCATACGTGTAAAAAAGAAAGTGTACTTTAAGCTTTACTGTTCTTTGCATTCTTTTAAAGGAATAATTAACCCAATTTTTTATTTATTCACCTGCATGCTTTACCAAATCCAAACAACTTTTTCTTCTGTGGAACATAAAAGTAAATGTTTTGCAAGTGTGTGGATGCTGCTCTTTTCATTGCATTGAGTACTTTTAGGTTGTTTTAGTAGTGCTTTGATCAGGGCTTTCCCAGTGTGCTTTAGATGTATGTAATGAGCAGCGTGAACATCCTGCTAAACATCTCCTTTTGTGTTCCACAGAAGAATATCATACAGCTTTGGAATGAATGTGGGTACATAACATCACTTGTGTTTTTAGGTGCACATTTTCTTTAAATTTCATGACCTCTAAACATTATTGAAAACGGTAGGCTTGAGTTCTGTTTTGCATAGAAATGTCTTTAACTTCCCGGTTGGTTCCCATGGCCTTAGTTCTTTTGGAGATTGCTAGGTCACCTCATGTTTATTGAGGATCAGATGCAGTCTTGGTTCAATATTGGCTCAAGTTCACAAACCGCTCCCACTGCCAGTGTTTGGACTCCCGAATTTCCCTTCAGCCATATTTAGTCACATCTGCCACTGCTTTGCATGACTACATGTCTGCAGATCCAAACTTCAGTGGATTGTTTATGCATCATTTGTGCATTTTTATGCATGCATTATTTGTGTAACATTTGTGCATTTTTATGCATGCATTTTTGTGTAACATTTGTGCATTTTTATGCATGCATTTTTGTGTAACATTTGTGCATTTTTATGCATGCATTTGTGTAACATTTGTGCATTTTTATGCATGCATTTTTGTGTAACATTTGTGCATTTTTATGCATGCATTTTTGTGTAACATTTGTGCATTTTTATGCATGCATTTTTGTGTAACATTTGTGCATTTTTATGCATGCATTTTGATGCTTCATTTGTGCATTTTTATATGCATGCACTATTATGCATAATTTGAGCATTTTTATACATGCATCTTTTATCCATCATTTGTGTATTTTTATATGCATGCATTTTATGCATAATTTGTGCATAATTATCCATGCATTTTTTATGTATGCATTTTTGTATTCTCTTTACATAAAATCCTTGACTCACAACAAACTCCCAATGATTTGTTTTTAGCATGTTGACGTCATTCTCAAATAAGCATATCAATGCACAGTGCATGCAAATACTGGGTTTAAATAATGCAATTACTTGCATTTTTATCAATACTGAATACTGTTCTGTCTGTTCATGTATCTGTTTGTTTTCTCTCCACAGAGGATGAGGACGGCAGTGGACTGGCTGTCATTCAGGGTTTTGCAGGCGCTCCCAGGACATGGCGATCTCCTCGGACGGAGAGCGCCTTCATTTGCCACGGATATCATGAGGGAAGGTGCTTTATTTCCCCCACACGCGGCTATTGGAAGAATACGCGATGCGCGGACTGTGTTCGAGGGGCCACGAGGAGAACCTCAGAGCGAACGATTCTCCCATTTGTCTCTCCATCTTTCATTTGTTTGTTTTTTAGGATGTACATTATATTAGAACAAGTAGCTTGACACTAAATCCGAATGTATTTATTCACAAAAAAAACACTCGACTGGTGACTGGCCTCCTGTAAGATCACACTGCTGCTGTTTCTTATGACTCGTATGTCCGTTTAGGATCCGAACGGAATGACGAATATCCGTATTATAATACAAAAACGACAAGTCTTACTGTGTCTGTTTCGTCAGATTATGAAAATGTGAAATTCCTTTTTGCATCATGTAGGTCTTACACCATGCAGTATGTCAGTTTCGTCCGTCGCTTCACTTTCTCTGTCCTCTCCAAGAAATATATCTCTCGTATGTCTCTCCATCCTCTTTTTCACTCTTGATTATGTGATGTTTTGCTTTAATTATTTAATGTGTCACGTTAAGAGAAGCACTTTATCCGTACCTTGGTGGCCTGCTGTGAACACTAACTCGAGTTTGCAGACTCCCGGAGGAGCCAACCCATCGCTTTTGAAGTGATTTTTAGTTTTTATGATGCAGATTTTGATTAAAGGACGCTTTCAGGAAGTTGTGTACACTGTATTCTCACGTTTAGCCCTTTGCTTTCCTCCTTTATGAAATGTTCCACTGGAGATATGGAGAGAACTGTACGCTCCTATGCACCGTCTCTTTTATTAAAGCATAAAAAGCAGCTTGTTCATGATCATGTGTGTGTGCTGAATGAGTGCAGCTGTATGTGGGCTTGAATATCTGTGTGTCTGCTGTGATACTGGACCTCCAGACGGCCGGACTGACCTGCAGGCGTCGAGTGCTTTATATCTGCCACGGCTCGACACGGTGGAGTTTTTTAATGTGCTGTAAATGGAATAAAATATAAAAGCAATGCTCTTTTGCACGTGTGGTTTAGTTTCCAAACGCTGAGGTAAATGAGGCGCTCGCTGACCACTCATCTGCCATCAAACCCAATGCTTTTCATAGCTGTTGACTAAACAAAGCTTGCGCTTTTGTGTTAAATGTGAAGGCGTGTTGACAGCCGTATCATTTGTGCATTTTTATGCATAATTTGTGCATGCATCTTTTGTGTTTTTATGCATGCATCTTTTATGCATAATTAGTGCTTTTATGCATGCATTTTTGTATTCTCTTTACATAAAATCATTGACTCGCAACAAACTGCCAATGGTTTGTTTTTAGCATGTTGACATAATCAAATAAGCATATCAGTGCATGCAAATATTGGTTTTAAATAATGCAACTGGCGCTCGCTGACCTCTCGTTTATTACACTCATCTGCAGTTTGCTATCAAACCCGATGCTTTTCATAGCTGTTGCCTAAACAAAGCTTGTGCTTTTGTTAAATGTGAAAGCGTGTTGACAGACAGCCGCAGCAGCAGCTCATGACGCAAGATCTCTGGGGGTTTTTGTGGATCCTCAAATGAGTGGTTAACTGTGGTTAACATCATGTACTTTACTGTTAGACTTGGATGAGAAGGAAAGCTAAAATAGACAGCGTCCTACTCCGCTTCAGAGCTTCATACGGCCCTTTAAACATTCGATTCGCTGCATTTAACCTTTCATTTTATTGATAGATTTGAAAAAGCTAATTGAAAGATGAGTTTGTTTCTGTTTATGAAAGACATTGCAGTGATGATCTTACTGAAGCTTTCTGCTGTTGTGTAATCAAGCTTATGTGTGTAACTAAAGTCTTGACCTGTGATTGGTCTGTTAGTTCACTCAACTGACCACACACACACAGAGACACGCAGACACACAGAGAGACACGCAGACAGACAGACACACACACAGAGAGATACACACACACACACACAGACAGACAGACACACACAGACAGACACACACACACAGACAGACACACACACACAGACAGACAGACACACACACACAGACAGACACACACACACACACACAGACAGACACAGAGAGACACACACACACACAGACAGAGACACACAGACAGACACACACACACAGACAGACACACACACACACAGACAGACACAGAGAGACACACACACAGACACACACACACACACACACACAGAGAGACACACACACAGACACACACACACACACACAGAGAGACACAGACAACACACACACACACACACACACAGACACACTCACAGACACACACACACACACTCACACAGACACACACACACACAGAGAGACACACACACACACACACTCACAGACACACACTCAGTCACACACACACTCACACAGACACACACACACACACACAGCTGACGACTAAACTAAAGGAATGCAAACTGCTCATATCTAGAGATTTAGAACTCATATTAAATGTCATGTATTGTTAAATGATTAGCATTACAAGGTTTGTGGTCAGTAAGATTTGTAATGTTTTTATATCTTCTGCTCACCAAGGCTGCATTTACATAATCAAAAATACAGCAAAAAATTGAAATATTATTGCAATGTAAAGCAGCTGTTTTCTATGTGAATGTGTTAAACTGTAATTTATTTCTGTGATCAAAGCTGTATTTTCAGCATCATTACTCCAGTCTTCAGTGTCACATGATCTTCAGAAATCAGTATAATATGCCGATTTGCTGCTCAAGACATATTTCTGATTATCAATGTTGAAAACAGTTGTGCTGCACAATATTTTTGTGGAAACCGTGATATATTTTATTTTTCAGGATTCACAGATGAATAGAAAGTTCAAAAGAACAGAATTTATTTGAAATAGAAATATTTTAGAACATTATAAATGTCTTGAGATGTAATCTTCCTTTATGAATAAAAGTATTAATTTCCTTTACACAAAAATCTTACTGACCTCAAACTTTAATTTTAAATTTTTATAAGTTTTGGGATCAGATCAGGATTCGCAATCTGTGCTCTGAAGTCCTGATCTGAATCAAATGATTCGCGCTCCGATGTCCTGATCTGAATCAAATGAATGTCCTGATCTGAATCAAATGATTCTCCGATGTCCTGATCTGAATCAAATGATTCACGCTCCGATGTCCTGATCTGAATCAAATGATTCACGCTCCGATGTCCTGATCTGAATCAAATGATTCAAATCTGAATCCAAAATCAAATGATTCGCAGCTCCGATGTCCTGATCTGAATCAAATGATTCAAATCTGAATCAAATGATTCTATGTCCTGATCTGAATCAAATGATTCGATGTCATGTCCTGATATGCTCTGTTTCCTGATCCGAATCAAATGATTCGCAATCTGTGCTCCGATGTCCTGATCTGAATCAAATGATTCGCAATCTGTGCTCTGAAGTCCTGATCTGAATCAAATGATTCACAAAATGCACTCTGAAGTTCCGATCTAAATCAATGATTCGTGATCCATGCTCCGAAGTCCTGATCTGAATCAAATGATTCGCGATCCACGCTCCGACCAGCTTAAACCAGCTAAAACCAGCATCCATGTTTCAAAACCTACCTAACCAGCATATGCTGTTTTTTTTCAACAGGGGTATGTTTACAAATAAAATATCCATATTTCCATTCCAAAGATAACATCAACACAAATCTATGAACATATTGAGGTGAGGTAACCGGTTTACTGTTATCTAGTGAAACACTCCATTAATATGACCAGCTGCAGCTCAAAGGAGAGTCGAGCTCTTGAATGAATCATGAGTAAAATATGACATGATCTAGTGGTTTATGGTGTATAAATCAGGTCTGGATGGGTCTTGAGCTCTTCTCCAGCACAAACACGTTATAGTGATGAAATCTGAGCTGTTCTGGATGTCGTTGAGCTGCTTCTTCTATCTGCCAGAGATCACACACAGCGTAATGCTCGTCTACAGAGTGTGCTTGAGTTCCCTGAGACTGCCTTTGGCTTCATTGTTGATCTAAAAACACTCTTGTGTAGGAGAGAAATACACTGAATCCCTCCTCTTCCTCACGACCTGAAGACCTGGAAGCACACACTGGTTCAGTTCAGTGCTGCGATCGCTGTAGAGCTCGTAGTTAATGTTAGTTTGTGTTAAACGTCAGGAGAACAGGCCTTGATTAACCAGCTGAGAGAGATCTAAAGCACAGCTGCTCTTATAAAGTCCTTCAGACCACAGAAACTCACTCTGACTCATTAAATCCTTCCTCACTCGTCATCATCATCATCATCATTCATGTGGTTTTCATTCTGCTGAGTTTATGGTTTAATTTCCTGCGCTCATGACTAAACGGATCCATGTCGGGAAAACTGTAGAAATGTCCATGTCTAGTGTTGTAGTCAAGACCACCTAATCCGAGACCAAGACCAGACCAGCATTGCTCAAATTCATCTAAAGGATCCATATTTACTGCCTGAGAAATGCCTTATTTTTAATCATTAAATACAATAATAAGACACTTACAGAGCTGTTACCAATCAAATGAAATCTAACAACAAAACTCATCTTTGCACGGCAGTGGTGGCAATTACATAATGTTAAAAATAGTTTACTGAATGTTTTTATAAAAGCAATATTTTTTTTTTTCAAAACAGTTCTCTTGGTCTTGTGATATTGCTTAATTCTATCATATTATAATATGAAAATCCACATCTCAAGCACTTATACTCTCAAGCACTTTTTTTTTGCAGCAATATCTTGAATTTTGTGGGAGTATGTATTAATTTTGGTGACATATTTGACACAGTCCCTCAATAATTTCTGACCCGGCATAGCAGTATAAATCATTTGTTCTCAGCCAGGGGCCGGGGCCCACTATGGGGCCTCAAGATGACTTAAAATTGTTTAAAAGAAAAGAAAACAAGCATTAAAATGAACGAAAACAGGTAAAAATCAAAGATATTTCTTAGTATTTGGTTATTTTTATAATGAATATATATATTTCTAGTCATGCTAAGGGGTGCCTTCAAATAATGTTGTGGACAATGGGGGGGGGCAGTGAAGTCAAACATTTTGAGATCCACTGGTATAAATCAAATGATTTATTTTTATTGAGTTATTTGATTAGTTATTGATTGCATTTGAAGCAGGAAGTTTTACATCCAATCACATTAAAGGGATAGTTCACTTTGAAATTAAAATGTGGTATCTATCAGCTTACCCCAAGGGCATCCAAGATGTAGGTGTCTTTTTTTCTTCAGTAGATCCAATTTTGATGTTTTTAGGTCAAACCGTTCTAGTCTGTCAGTCATATAATGGCAGGTATAGGTCACTGTCTCTATAAGAGGGAAAAAGAACATGCACAGAGAAATCCAAATTAAACAATTCCCCATCGTAACTACACATTGATGGCCTAAGACACGAAACGAGCGGTTTGTGTGAGAAAACGAACAGTATTTATATCGTTTTTTACCTCTTGTACACAACCATGTCCAAGTGATCTGAGTGCACACACACATCCGGTGTGTGACGTGTGTGTGTGTGTGCGCGCGCTCTGGCAATGAGTGACGTATACGCGCGAGAGATCACTTCCGGTGCTTTCCGGCGCTTGCGCAGACTACGCCCCATTCACACGGGGCGTCGGCGTCAACGCCTCTCGTTGACTTTGAATGGAGTGACGTCAAGCGTTGCCGAACTGAATTGTGGGTCCGTCGCTTCACTGGCGCTGCTCGCAGCAGAAGTTGAAAACTTTTCAACTTTTCAAGCGCCAACGGAGGCATCAGCCAATCAGATCGCCTCATGCAAATACCCAATCCCGTTCATGCAACACCAGAGAAGTATGTGATTGGTTGTTGTAACTATGACGGCGCGTCAGCACCACGCTTCAGACACGCCCTCCGTCAAGCGTTGACGCCGACGCCCCGTGTGAATGCAGCGTGAGCCAGAGCGCGCGCACACACACGTCACACACCGGATGTGTGTGTGCACTCAGATCACTTGGACATGGTTGTGTACAAGAGGTAAAAAACGATATAAATACTGTTCGTTTTCTCACACAAACCGCTCGTTTCGTGTCTTAGGCCATCAATGTGTAGTTACGATGGGGAATTGTTTAATTTGGATTTCTCTGTGCATGTTCTTTTTCCCTCTTATAGAGACAGTGACCTATACCTGCCATTATATGACTGACAGACTAGAACGGTTTGACCTAAAAACATCAAAATTGGATCTACTGAAGAAAAAAAGACACCTACATCTTGGATGCCCTTGGGGTAAGCTGATAGATACCACATTTTAATTTCAAAGTGAACTATCCCTTTAAAGATGGTTGTAAATAAATCAGACAATTTAGTGATATCCCCGCAGATGTGGTCTTGACCCTCTTAGTCCGAGACCAAGACGAGACCAAGACCATCATAAAATGGTCTTAAGACCGGTCTCGAGTACTACAACACTATCCATGTCTCAGCTAAACATAAGAAATTATGTTTTGCATAAAGAGAAGGATGCATGCATGGAAGGACCTTTAGGATTTTTTATTTATTTATTTTTGCATTGAGATATCATTTTCATGAATTAAGTGTTTAATCCAATTTTCATTGACACAGTGACAAAAAAAAATCTCATTACAGTAATGCAGAGAAAAATTAATAATTAAAGTGCACAATGTATTATTTTAGTGTAGTTGAATTATTACTTTGTGGTAATGTTTGTTGTACTGAACTGAATTTATATCAATTTTATAGAGAGATTTGGATGGATTCTTTAGTCTATTATTATATCATGTATTAGTATATTATTTCTGCCTTACAGTAATGGAAATTGGGGGTTTTATGTGTCTAATTGTCAAGAAAAGAATGTCATAATGAAAAATAATCTTTATTTAAATTTTTTACTTTTTGTTTTTTGTTGATTTTTTTAAGTCTGTATTGTTTTTATTAATTTTATTCAGTTTATTTAGTATTTTAGTTTAATTTAAACTCTTAATGAAAGTCAATTTCTTTCTTTCTTTTTCTTTCTCTCTCTCTTTCTCTCTTTCTTTCTTTCTTTCTCTTTCTTTTTCTTTCTCTCTATCTCTCTTTCTCTCTTTCTTTCTCTCTTTCTTTCTTTCTCTTTCTTTCTCTTTCTTTCTCTCTCTTTCTTTCTTTCTCTCTCTTTCTTTCTTTCTCTCTTTCTCTCTTTCTTTCTCTCTTTCTTTTTCTTTCTCTCTTTCACTCTCTTTCTCTTTCTTTTTCTTTCTTTCTCTCTCTCTTTCTTTCTTTCTCTCTTTCTAGAAAAAATACCTGAAAGAAATATTTGATATTCTAAACTAAAAAAAAAAATAATCCCCCAAATTCGATGTATTATATACACACAGCTGTCTGTGTTCAGGAAGTGTGTGTGTGTATACAGTAATATGTGTGTGTGTTCAGTAACGGAGGGTGCGGCGCTAGTAACACAAACCCAGCTCTCTGGATGCTCTCCAACACTCCACATGGATCTTTTCTCTTTCAAGACGTCTTGAAGGCCTGCTCTTCTGTATTGATCTGAGCGTGAGCATCGTTCCAGTCTTCTGCTTTGTTCAGTGCTGTAGAGTCTGTGATTCAGTAGCGATCGCTCACACATTCACATACAGCATTTCATTTGCTTCAAAAGCCTGCTTCAAAACAACATGACTGTAGTATCAGTGTGCAATCACTGTCAGAACAGTGTAGATACACTAAACATGTTGTGTTGAAGACGTTTCATGAAATAACTGTGTGTGTGTCAATAATATTTCACAGATGCACACTTCCACATATTCAAGCTTAACAAGAAGAGTGAGATCCAATGCAGTCTAATTCACCTTTATGAGATTATATGAATATGCTAATATTCATATATTTAATATTAATGAATATGTGAATCAGTGTTATTTTTTCATTTTGTGTAATGAGTCCACTGAAGGCAAGTGTAGTGATGAACCCAAGTGCAGTTTATTTACAGGTGAAATCCAAACAGACGAAGACTTGACATGAAACAAACTAGACTCACCGACAGCAGGTTACAACATCAACACACGACAAGAAACAAAGGCAATGACAAGGCTACTTATAACAAACAAGGACGGTCACATGACAAGAACAAACCAATGGGAAACAAGACACATGACCTGGACAACCAATCAGAACATGACACATTGAACAGAGGAACCAATAGCAAGGAGACATGAGGGCAAGGGAAGCATGACACAAACAGGAACCATGAGGAAACTTCAAAATAAAAGACATGAAAACAAGAACATGAAACAGAACCCAAAACAGACCTTACATTGAGAAAGTATTATATTTTTATTATTAGTTTTTCTTTTATATTTATTTATTTATTTATTTTTTGTTGAAGTTTTAGTAATTTTTATTTTGTGTTTTTGTCATTTTTATTAGTTTTTGTTTTTTAATATGTCTGTAATTGTATTAATTTTTATTTCAGTTTCAGTTTTAGTTATTTTGGTATAAATATTTTATTACATAAACTTAAACTAAATGAAAAACTATTAATAGTTTAAATTAGTTTTATTTTTATATTTTAATTTTACCTTTTTAGTCATTTTATTGTGTTTTTGTCATTTTATTAGCTTTTGAAATATGTCTAGGGTTTTTATTCCTTTCTATTTCAGTTTCAGTTATTTATTTATTTTATATTTTAGTGAAGTATATCAAGTTAAACTAAATTGAAAATTATTAATAGTTTTTATTCATCTTTTTTTTGCCTTTTCTTTTTTTCGTTTAAAGTTTTAGAAATTTTGTTGTGTTTTTGTAATTTTTATTAGTTTTTGTTTTTTAATGTGCAATTTTTTTTATTAATTATTGGTTCAGTTTTAGATTGAATTATTTTAGTTTTTATATTTAGTTATTTTTCTACATCAAATTACAGTAAATACAACTAGATTTGTTTCTTTGTCAACTAGCTGAAATAAAATAAGTTTAAGTTTTTTGTTTTTTATGGCTGTAGCTTTAGTTAACTATAATAACCCTGATATGAATAAGTCCAGATTTTCAGTAAATGATGTCTGTTCCTCATGAAAAACATCAGAATACTTGGAAAACAGTCATGAATGACGGTTGTGATACTTAAATGGTGTTTTTGTGTTGTTTTTGAATCCTGACAGCTCCTATACATCTGTTACACAGGAAAAGTGGATCATAAACACTCATATTGTTTGGTGTTCAGTGAATGATGATAACACAGATCTGAATGGCGTCTGAAGGATCACAAAGCGCTGAAGGGAAAAGAGACGAGGACAGAGGTGAGCTGAGCTCTTCAGGCCGCAGGAGGAACATCATGAAGCTCTTCTGCTCTCATCCCCCAAACACAGCCTCAGAATAGCTTCAGATGTGAACAAAAGCATACAGACTGTGTAAATATGTGCACTGGGAGACGTTTAGAGTGGTGAAGCCTCGTCAGACTGAAGAGTTCGTGAAGAGCAGTGTTGTGTTTCAATGTGAACGTCTTAAAGAC
Organism: Schizothorax lantsangensis; assembly: GCA_027422415.1. Classification (NCBI taxonomy): domain Eukaryota; kingdom Metazoa; phylum Chordata; class Actinopteri; order Cypriniformes; family Cyprinidae; genus Schizothorax; species Schizothorax lantsangensis. Next base: position 34,957,180 of record CM049852.1, on the reverse strand, counting down.
GGACAGAAGGATCTGTGTTTACTCCCGCTGCTGCTCGAGGGCGTCTCCGTCTCTCATTGGAAATACGTGTCTCTACATACATTTCTGCAACACTGTAATTATGTACCTTGCAGCACGTTTCGCGGCAGTTTCAAAGTGAAATATCCAGAGAGTGGCGCTAAAACACACGTTTAATACGTGACCGTGACACGTTTTGATTACGTTGGTACAGACACGTATTGCAGTGTTTTTATTATGCTGCTTGAGGTACGTTTTGCGGCCATTCATAATTCAAATATCCGGTGAGTGTCGCTAAAGATTAAGCTCTATGAAGTTGGAAGTATCCCCTACACCAAACCCAAACCTAAACCTACCCGAAAGTGTTAAAGGGACAGTACACCCAAAAATGAAAATTCTGTCATCATTTACTCACCCTCAAGTAGTTCCAAACCTGTATGAATTTCTTTGTTCTGAACACAAAGGAAGATATTTTGAAGAAAGTTTGTAACCAGGCTGTTTTGGGGCACCATTGACTTCCATAGTAGGAGAAAAAATACTATGGAAGTCAATGGTGCCCCAGAACTGCTCTGTTTCCCACATTCTTCAGAATATCTTCCTTTGTGTTCAGCAGAACAAACACATTCATACAGGTTTGGAACTACTTGAGGGAGAGTAAATGATGACAGAATTTTCATTTTTGGGTGAACTATCCCTTTAACAAATGCAAAAGTAATATAAAAACGTATTCGCTGATGCAGCCATGCTGTTTTAACTTCCTTATGCAGATTTGAGCTGTTTTGTTGAACTCCAGGATTCGTACCGGTGTACCGACGAAACATGCTACCTATCAGATTGTGCTACCAATAATATATTTGCATTGTTTTAAGGGTAAGTTTAGGGTAAGGGACGGGTAGGTTTAGGGTAGAGGTAGGTATGGACATTAAAAAAAGCCTCAAACCACATGAATAAGATGCTGGTAGCAAAATCTGATAGGTAGCATTTTCCGCTATCGATTTGTGCTACCTATCTTTTTAATGGGAGGTAGCACAATCTGAGCGGGTAGCACAAATCGTCAGAACACCGGAGCTTTTCATCACCGAAGTGCAACGCTGTATCGCGTGAGCTACCGAGTAAACTTACTGAGTTGATAAACTCATACATATGAAGCTGTATATAATAATAATTCATTACATTTATATAGCGCTTTTCTGCTTTTCTAAGCACTCAAAGCGCTCTACATTGTGAGGGGGTGTGTCTCCTCGTCCATCACCAGTGTGCAGCATCCACCTGGTGGGGGTATGGCCTATGGTTAGAGAGTTGGACTTGTACGGTTGCAGGTTCGATTCCCAGGTCCGGCAGGGATTGTCGGTGGGGGGAGTGAATAACAAGTGCTCTCTCCACCTTCAATACCACGACTGAGGTGAGACCCTTGAGCAAGGCACCAATCCCCAACTGCTCCCGGGCGCCGCAATATGGCTGCCCACTGCTCTGGGTGTGTGTTCACTGCTGTGAGTGTGGGTTAAATGCAGAGGACAAATTCCGAGTATGGGTCACCATACTTGGCCACACACCACTTCCCTTTCCCACTTCCCTTCCCTTTCACCTGGATGATGCGACGGCAGCCATAGTGCGCCAGAACGCCCACTACACACCAGCTTATTGGTGGAGAGGAGACAGAGTGATGAAGCCAATCAGTATATGGGGATGATTAGGAGGCCATGATGGTCAGAGGCCAATGGGCAAATTTGGCCAGGATGCCGCCCAGCAGGCACAAAACAGGCACACAACGTCATAAGACGTTGGCATTTGGTTAAATTTTGGTTGCGACGTCGGGTGACCAAAATCCAATGTAAATCTAATGTCAATGTTAAATTGATGTCCGATACCGATGTCAGCTGACGTTGAGATTTAGTTGTTTTTAGGTTGTGTAACCAAAATCCAACGTTAAGCCAACGTCAAATATTGACGTCAACCCGATTTTCATTTTCAACCAAAATCCAACGTCTGTCTGACGTCAACCTGACGTTACATAGACGTCTGGTGCCTGCTGGGTGAGGTCACACCTCTACTCTTTTCCAAAGACATCCTGGGATTTTTAATGACCACAGAGAGTCAGGACCTCGGTTTAACGTCTCATCCGAAAGACGGTGCTTGTTGACAGTATAGTGTCCCCGTCACTATACTGGGGCGTTAGGACCCACACAGACCACAGGGTGAGCACCCCCTGCTGGCCTCACTAACACCTCTACCAACAGCAACCTAGTTTTCCCAGGAGGTCTCCCATCCAGGTACTGACCAGCTCAACCCTGCTTAGCTTCAGTGGGCAACCGGTCTTGGGCTGCAGGGTGATATGGCTGCCGACTTGTGGCTATATGTGACGACAACGTTCAAAAGTATCAGTTTTCAAATCGTGCAGGATGTTAAAATTGTTTTGAAGTCATAACATACCATTCTGCAAGTAACTGTGAGAAAATAATCAAAACTGTTCCTGTAAGTCATACTTACAGTTCACTAGCAGTAGAACATTTAGTATTTGTTTCCATCAGCACTGATTTACTCACAAACACTTTTTAAAACTAAGACGATCTTTATAAATGTAATTTATCTATAATGCTAGAGGCTTTCATTGGGTTATTACTGGATTTTAACTGCTTTAACCTCTCTCTCTGTGTGTGTGTGTGTGTGTGTGTGTGTGTGTGTGTGTGTGTGTGTGTGTGTGTGTGTGTCTCTCTGTGTCTGTGAGTGTGTGTTTGTGTTTGTGTTTGTGTGTGTGTGTGTGTGTGTGTGTGTGTGTGTGAGTGTGCGTGTGTGTGTGCGTGTGTGTGTGTCTGTGTGTGTGCTCTGAGTGTGTGTGTGTGTGTGTGTGTGTGTGTGTGTGCGAGTGTGTCTCTGTGTGTGTGTGTGTGTGTGTGTGTGTGTGTGTGTGTGTGTGTGTCTCTGTGTGTGTGTGTGTGTGTGTGTGTGTGAGTGTGAGTGTGTCTCTCTGTGTGTGTGTGTGTGTGTGTGTGTGTGTGTGTGTGTGTGTGTGTGTGTGTGAGTGTGTCTGTGTCTGTGTGTGTGTGTGTGTGTGTGTGTGTGTGTGTCTGTGTGTGTGTCTCTGAGTGTGAGTGTGAGTGTGTCTCTGTGTCTCTGTGTGTGTGTGTGTGTGTGTGTGAGAGAGAGAGAGAATCATGTCTCAGTCTGTTCAGGTACAGAAGGAAATGCTGTGACTCAAGCTCACCAGCGTTCAGTTCATCATTCTCAAAGTATGTCACGTAATGAATCACTCAGTCAGCTTTGATCTTTTCTTACAACATTCTAGAAGTTTCTCTTTAACATTTCATTTCCATTTAATTAGACACTAAGAGATGAAACTGCACCTTTTCAAAAACTTTAGATAAGAAAAAATTTGATTACAAAAAAAAAAAGATAAGAAAAAATACAGTAGGTCTACAGTAAAATGTCAGCTGGAGTGTGGAATGTTTTTATCAACCCTGTCTTGTGGATTTGGCCACAGGTTCTCATCCACATCATAATGGATGTGTTCATTAGCCAAACATCTTGGAAAAATCTGGTATGGCAAATACAGGCCTGACATTGGTCTCCTGTGACATCATTGAAAACCCAACACACACAAGACAAGCATCATCTATAGCCTGAGAGAAGCGTGAGTTGTTTAAGTGAGACTTAAAGAGCTTAAATTCTGTGCCTCTCTAATTGTGAACATTCCAAAGCCTTCATGGGGAGAAGGAAGAGAAAGCCCTGTCCCCTACAGAGCGCAACCGTGTCTGAGGAACTTACCAGCTTGTGAGGATCGTAAGGAGACGCTATGGGTGTATAATACAAGTGATAAACTGTGGATGAGCAGACAGATATTGAGGGGCCAGACCGTGATTGCTCTCAGTGCCTGTATGTGAGCATAAGGAATTTTAAAATCTCTGAACCTAACCGGGAGCCCAATGCAAAGACTGATTGGTGTAATATGCTCATTTTTCTTGGCACCAGTCAGGATCCCCTCAAAATCACATTGCAATTTATTAAGTGTGGGGGGGGGGGGGTGTTCAGGAACCCCAACAGAGAAGTGCATTGCAGTAGTCAATGGGTCCCTCTCAGACCGCTGGAGCTCTCAATAAGCCTCTCCTCCATCTCTTGGTCACAGGGTAATAGCCAGCCTCATCCAGCAAATATTTCTGAGATGGTTTTCATCAGCTTCCAGCTCTATACTGCACATCTAAAAGACATGTACTCGAGTAGGAAAACAAATACTGATACTGTAACAGTTTTTAATTTTGACTGTGAGAACCATCAAGGTTTAAAATTATTGAGCCATCTTTACGAAACTGATTGGAGGAGCCACACCTGAACATAGACCTCAGTCTTATCAGTTGCTTAAGACACAGGAAATTTCGGACATCCATATTTTTATCTCAGAACATTTACATATGTGTTATCCAAGTTTTGACCATAGAATGCATATAAATCTGAGTGTCGTCTGCATAAAAATGAGCCCAAGTGATCTTATGCAGACCGAGTGGAAATATGTAAATGCTAAAAAGTTAGAATCGAACCTTGAGGAACAGTGCGGACAGGGCCCTTCTCAGACCGTGATCCATTCATATAAACAAACTGTTGACGATCAGTTGAGGTAAGATGAAATGAAGTTAAAACAGTCTCAGAAACACCAAAGACATTTTCCAGACGATTGAGTAAACGGATGTGTTAACAGTATCGATAAGATCAAGAAGAATAAGAATAGAGAGGGAGCCAGAATCTGAGGCTATTAGCAGATCATTGGTGACCTTGACCAAAGCTGTCTCAGTTTTGGAAGCCAGACTGAAGGGGTTCAAAAAGATTATTTACTATGAGATGATTATGTAGCAATGCCACAACACGTTCTAAAGATCTTTGCAAGGAAAGGAAGGTTTGATATAGGACGATAATTATTTAAGTTATCCAAGTCAGCTTTATGCTTCTTTGGAACAAAGTGTTAAAGCAGCAGTGTGTGTTAATGCTGTGGTACAACACCAGTACACAGAGAATCATTAACAATGAGAGCTGGGCAGAGAAAACAAGACTGCTTGTAGGAGGGGATCAAGCACGCAAGTGCTTTGGCATACGTGATACAGTAAGCAGCTGAGTATAAAAAGTTTTTGTGCCATGGAAACAAGATGGGCAAACTGCACACTTAATAAGTTTGTAAACGTTGTCAATTTTGGAACTGAAAAAATTAAGAAAATCATTACACAACTTATTTGAGACAGGTAGAGAAATACCATCATTAACTTTGAGAAGTCTGTGTGTGTGTGTGTGTGTGTGAGAGAGAGAGAGCTGCGATTGCTTTGATTATTATCTATAATCTGCGAAAAATACAGATCTGGCAGACTCAATTTCAGTTCTATATTCCCCAAGTGGTCTTTCCATGCTTGATAAAACACATTCAGACCCGAGTCACGCCACTAAACGACAAGCTACTTTCTTAGAGCGCAATTCGTCATTATATTCAGAGCAGAGGCAAGAACAGTGTTGTGCAGGATGTGTGTGTGTCAAGAGAAGAATGGAAGAGAGAGAGGAAACGAGAGTGTCTGTCGGATGAGTTGATTGATTTATTTACGTTAACAGTGTGTGATGAAGTAGTACAAGAGAGAGATATTTCCAGGTTAAAGAAAATTGCAAAGTGATCAGAGAGACCAATGTCAACAGTGTGAAACAATTGCATGTCACAAGGTGTGTGACCTGTGTATGTGTGGGACCGCTAATAAACTGTTTAAGATTAAAAACAGAACAAAAATAGAGAGTCCTTTGTCAACATACAGTGTTTTGTGTCAATATGTGTGTTAAAATCCCCCAAGATAAGGATGTTCTTGAATTTTAGACAACAAATCAGCAAACTCAGACATAAAAGCTTCATTTGGCTTTGGTGGTCGATAGTAGCGATGGTGATTGCTTTAGGGGCAGAGATGAAAACTAGGCATTCAAATGATGTGTGGTGTGATGTGTGAATTGCAGATGTGAACCACAAGAATTCCCCCAATACCAGTAAGATGATATCAGACAGTCCATACCCCTCAGGAGTTAATCTGGTACTATGATATCATTTTGTTTATGGCATGATTCGGTTAAATAACAGTAGGTTTTTCAGAATTCTGTTATAATGTCCGAAAAGCAGAGCTTTGTTGTTTATATATCTGAGCGTGCATTGATTCATCAGCGCTTTACAGGGCTATGGCGCACCACAGAAGGCAACTCATCGAACAAGCGAAGATAAGTTGCCTGCACCAGTATAAGATGCTCGTTTAGAATCTGTCGTCGACTCGTAGGCAAGAACAATAACTGCGTCCTACACTCCGATGTAAGTACCGTTTTGTCTCAACAAGCCAGCATGGCAGAGTTCATAAGCGTCAAACGGTAGTTCTGTTTTAAGTTGAGCAACTGTTGTGCAGTGTAAAAGCATGCTAGAGTCCAGATACTGACTTCAAAAATGATCTGCGGAAATTCCCAATAAGGCCACAGAGAAAACTCCTCTGATTAGGCTCCAAAGTCCTCCAGAGAACGCAGGCAGATAAAAACAATAATCCAAGTCTCAACATTGTGAAAATGCAGATTATAACATAACTGCGTTAATGTAAAAACACAAAACAAACGGTGATTGAGATGAACCGGTATAATACAAGGCTCCTCAGAAGATGTGAGATGAGATCATCTATAGCCTGGAGAAGCGTGATTGTTTGTGAAGCCTATTGTGAACTTCCACCTTCATGTGGAGAAAAACTCCTCAGTCAGGTTACAGTAAGGAAAGGAGAGTATGGGGTAAATACAAGGTGATTTGGAGACCTGAAACCGTGATTGCTCTCATGCTGTTGTTAGGAATTCTGGGCCCATTGCACTGATATTGTCTACAGGTCCCTCAGAATCACATTCAGTGTTGTTCAGAGAGAACATGGTTCTCCATCTCAACCGCTGGTGTCTCAAATCTCTTGGTCAGGGTAAAGCCAGCCTGACATGAGAGCACAAATATGAAACATCAGCTTCCAGCTCTATCACCCTCTAAAAGACATGTACTGTAGGAAAACAAATACTGATACTGTAACAGTGATATTGATTTTGGGGATTTTTCATCTTGAAACTGATCACACCTGAACATACTCAGTCCTCAGTTGCTTCAGTTTCATAATCTAAACATTTAATATTGTATCATTTTACATCAAAGATGCATTCAAGATAATGATCAACAGTTAGTAGAGTTTGAGCAGTTGTAGCAATTGATATTTAGATCATTGTAATGAAATGAATAGACACTCAGTTCAGATGTAATGTGTTGTATATTGAAATAGAAATACTTTGATATTAAGTCGTGTCATTTTGAACCAGTGATTATAGTTCAATGAACAAAAGATCTTTGGTTTATGTGTATTGTATCCAAGCATTTGGAAAAAGTGTTAAGTGTGTGTTATGTGTGAGAGAGAGAGAGAGAGAGAGCTGCAATTGCTTTGGCAATACAAATGTATAGTTTTTGTCATGCAAATAAAGCACACTTAAATTGATAATAATGTGTGTGAGAGAGAGTGTGTGTGTGTGAGCAGAGAGTGTGTGTGTGTGTTATGTGTGTGTGTGAGAGAGAGAGTGTGTGTGTGTGTGTGTGTGTTATGTGTGTGTGAGAGAGAGAGAGAGAGTGTGTGTGTGTGTGAGAGAGAGAGAGTGTGTGTGTGTGTGTGTTTGTGTGCAAGACAATACAGTGATGATATCAGACAGTTATACTATGGTACTATGATACTATGGCATGTTAAATAATATTCAGAATTCTGTATAATGGAAAAGTTTTTTTTATATATCATGTTTGATTCATCAGGCTTTGTATGGCTCATATAACCTGATTAAGTGAGAATCTGGAGGAAAACATTCTGATGCTTGTAATGTAAATCAATGAGATGTTTATAACAGTAGAGCACATACTGACATAAAATGATCTAAATATCAGTCTATATCTCCAATAATATGTCTCATAATAAAGGCTCCTCAGAAGATGTGAGATGAAGATCATTCCTCCGCTGAGGAACAGTGAAAGTAAAGCTCCTCAAAAGATCCTGATGATCAGATTTGAGACTAAAACATGATTGATGGAGAATCAAGTAAGTGATGGATTCAGAGTCTGGTCCAGAATCACTGTGTTTGAGTGGCTCCATCTGCTGGTGTTAAAGTGAAACTGACATGAGAGCACAAATAAAACATCAGCC
>CM049852.1:34933991-34943991 GCA_027422415.1 Schizothorax lantsangensis | reverse complement strand
GAAATATGATGTGCACGTGCTTCATCCGTATATAAGGATCTGACCTGGATTGATGTATTGTGGTATATGTCAATGTTCAGAGGCATGTTACATTTATGAGTTCATATTTATAAGTGAAATGTAGGCCACACTGTTAATTGTAGCTGATATTACGGGTGTCCTGTGAGAGCTGAAATAGGACAGTCACTCTGAGCACAAACCCGCAGGAATAGCAGAAATATGTCACTGATTTACGGCTCAGCTAAAGCTGGAAACAGAGACTCTGTGCATCGGCTAAATTAAAATCACATGCGAGGTTAATTGGATCCTCCAGAGTCAGAAAATAGCCACGAGAGCCGAGCTGTTCTGATTTACTGCACACAGAGACTCAAAGAACGACCCAGAGGAACATCTTCTGAATCTCAGAAACACAGAGAGACTCTGCAGAACATGCCGTCCTTTTACTGTCATTCAGATACTCTTATAGTTTGAATTAGCTTTATTTTCATATTTTCACTTTAATTTATGTTTTAGTCATTTTTTGTCATTTTTATTAGTTTTTGGTTTTTCAGATATGCCTATTTTATGTATTAGTTATTTTACATGAAGTTAAACTAAACAAAAATGAGAATGTTGCCTTGGCAACAAGCCAAAATACAAATTGTTAAAAAATATATATATATATTTTAACATTTATTTTAAGTAACTTTTTTTTAATGTTTCTGGTTTTAGTTTTAATTATCTTTAATAACTCTGGTTTGCAGATGAGATGTTTATAATGTTTATAAGAATTGCAGAAATAAACTCAGAATTATGAAATATAAACTCAGAATTATGATATATAAACTCAGAATTATGAGCTATAAACTCAGAATGATGCAATATAAACACAAAAATAAGATTTATAAACTCATAATTATGAGATATAAACTCAGAATTGCAGATATCAACTCAGAATTATGAGATATAAACTCAGAATTATGATATAAACTCAGAATTGCAGATATAAACTCAGAATTATGATATAAACTCAGAATTATGAGATATAAACTCAGAATTGTGATATAAACTCAGAATTGTGATATAAACTCAAAATTATGAGATATAAACTCAGAATTATGATATAAACTCAGAATTATGAGATATAAACTCAGAATTATGATATAAACTCAGAATTATGATATAAACTCGGAATTGTGAGATATAAACTCAGAATTATGATATAAACTCAGAATTATGATATAAACTCAGAATTATGATATAAACTCGGAATTGTGAGATATAAACTCAGAATTATGATATAAACTCAGAATTATGATATAAACTCAGAATTATGATATAAACTCAGAATTGAGATATAAACTCAGAATTATGATATAAACTCAGAATTATGATATAAACTCAATTGAATTAAACTCAGAATTATGATATAAACTCAGAATTATGATATAAACTCAGAATTGTGATATAAACTCAGAATTATGATATAAACTCAGAATTATGATATAAACTCAGAATTATGATATAAACTCAATTATGAATTAAACTCAGAATTATGATATAACTCAGAATTATGATATAAACTCAAATGATATAAACTCAGAATTATAAATAAACTCAATTATGAATTATGATTGTGATAAACTCGGAATTGCGAGATATAAACTCAGATATAAACTCAGAATTGATATAAACTCAGATATAAACTCAGAATTATGATATAAACTCAATTATGAATAAACTAGAATTATGATATAAACTCGGAATTATGTATAAACTCGAATTGATATAAACTCAGAATTATGATATAAACTCAAAATTATAAACTCGATTGTGAGATAAACTCAGAATTATGATATAAACTCAGAATTGTATAAACTCAGATATAAACTCAGAATTATGATATAAACTCAGAATTATGATATAAACTCAGAATTATGATATAAACTCGGAATTATGATATATAAACTCAGAATTATGATATATACTCAGAATTATGATATAAACTCAGAATTATGATATAAACTCGGAATTATGAGATATAAACTCAGAATTATGATATAAACTCAGAATTGAGATATAAACTCAGAATTATGATATAAACTCAGAATTGAGATATAAACTCAGAATTATAATATAAACTCGGAATTATGAGATATAAACTCAGAATTGTGAGATATAAACTCGGAATTGCGAGATATAAACTCAGAATTATGATATAAACTCAGAATTGTGATATAAACTCAGAATTATGATATAAACTCAGAATTGAGATATAAACTCAGAATTATGATATAAACTCGGAATTATGATATAAACTCAGAATTATGATATAAACTCGGAATTATGATATAAACTCGGAATTGAGATATAAACTCAGAATTATGATATAAACTCAGAATTGTGATATAAACTCAGAATTATGATATATAAACTCAGAATTATATAAACTCAGATATAAACTCAGAATTATGATATAAACTCAGAATTATGATATAAACTCAATTATGAATTGAGATATAAACTCAGAATTATGATATAAACTCGAATTGAATTAAACTCAGAATTATGATATAAACTCAATTATGAATTATGATATAAACTCGGAATTATGAATTATGATATAAACTCAGAATTGAATTATGATATAAACTCAGAATTATGATATAAACTCGGAATTATGATATAAACTCAGAATTGAATTATGATATAAACTCAGAATTATGATATAAACTCGAATTGAATAAACTATGATATAAACTCAGAATTATATAAAACTCAGAATTATGATATAAACTCAGAATTATGAATTATGATATATAAACTCAGAATTGCTCAGAGATATAAACTCAGAATTATGATATAAACTCGGAATTATGATATAAACTCAGAATTGAGATATAAACTCAGAATTATGATATAAACTCGGAATTATGATATAAACTCAGAATTATGATATAAACTCGGAATTATGATATAAACTCGGAATTGAGATATAAACTCAGAATTATGATATAAACTCAGAATTGTGATATAAACTCGGAATTATGATATAAACTCGGAATTGCGAGATATAAACTCAGAATTATGATATAAACTCGGAATTATGATATAAACTCGGAATTGAGATATAAACTCAGAATTATGATATAAACTCAGAATTGTGATATAAACTCAGAATTATTATATAAACTCAGAATTGTGATATAAACTCAGAATTGTGATATAAACTCAGAATTGAGATATAAACTCAGAATTATGATATAAACTCAGAATTATGAGATATAAACTCAGAATTGAGATATAAACTCAGAATTATGATATAAACTCAGAATTGTGATATAAACTCAGAATTATGATATAAACTCGGAATTATGATATAAACTCAGAATTATGATATAAACTCGGAATTATGATATAAACTCAGAATTATGATATAAACTCGGAATTATGATATAAACTCAGAATTATGATATAAACTCGGAATTATGATATAAACTCGGAATTGAGATATAAACTCAGAATTATGATATAAACTCAGAATTGTGATATAAACTCGGAATTATGATATAAACTCGGAATTGCAAGATATAAACTCAGAATTATGATATAAACTCGGAATTATGATATAAACTCAGAATTATGATATAAACTCGGAATTATGATATAAACTCGGAATTGAGATATAAACTCAGAATTATGATATAAACTCAGAATTGTGATATAAACTCAGAATTATTATATAAACTCAGAATTGTGATATAAACTCAGAATTGTGATATAAACTCAGAATTATGATATAAACTCAGAATTATGATATAAACTCAGAATTATGAGATATAAACTCAGAATTGTGATATAAACTCAGAATTATGAGATATAAACTCAGAATTATGAGATATAAACTCAGAATTATGATATAAACTCAGAATTATGAGATATAAACTCAGAATTATGATATAAACTCGGAATTATGATATAAACTCAGAATTATGAGATATAAACTCAGAATTATGATATAAACTCAGAATTATGATATAAACTCAGAATTATCAGAATTATGAATAAACTCGGAATTATGATATATAAAACTCAGAATTATGATATAAACTCAGAATTATGATATAAACTCAGATATAAACTCAGAATTATGATATAAACTCAGAATTATGATATATAAACTCAGAATTATGAGATATAAACTCAGAATTGCAGAATATATAAAACTCAGAATTATGATATAAACTCAGAATTATGATATAAACTCATAATTATGAGATATAAACTCAGAATTATGATATAAACTCATAATTGCAGATATAAACTCATAATTGCAAGATATAAACTCAGAATTATGATATAAACTCAGAATTATGATATAAACTCGGAATTATGATATAAACTCAGAATTATGATATAAACTCGGAATTATGATATAAACTCAGAATTATGATATAAACTCGGAATTATGATATAAACTCGGAATTATGATATAAACTCAGAATTGAGATATAAACTCAGAATTATGATATAAACTCGGAATTATGATATAAACTCAGAATTGAGATATAAACTCAGAATTATGATATAAACTCGGAATTATGAGATATAAACTCAGAATTATGATATAAACTCGGAATTATGATATATAAACTCGGAATTGCGAGATATAAACTCAGAATTATGATATAAACTCGGAATTATGATATAAACTCAGAATTGAGATATAAACTCAGAATTATGATATAAACTCGGAATTATGATATAAACTCAGAATTATGATATAAACTCGGAATTATGATATAAACTCAGAATTATGATATAAACTCGGAATTGATATAAACTCAGAATTATGATATAAACTCAGAATTGAGATATAAACTCAGAATTATGATATAAACTCGGAATTATGATATAAACTCAGAATTATGAGATATAAACTCAGAATTATGATATAAACTCGGAATTATGAGATATAAACTCGGAATTATGATATAAACTCGGAATTATGATATATAAACTCGGAATTGCGAGATATAAACTCAGAATTATGATATAAACTCGGAATTATGATATAAACTCAGAATTGAGATATAAACTCAGAATTATGATATAAACTCGGAATTATGATATAAACTCGGAATTATGATATAAACTCGGAATTATGATATAAACCTGGAAATGAGATATAAACTCAGAATTATGATATAAACTCAGAATTGTGATATAAACTCGGAATTATGATATAAACTCGGAATTGCGAGATATAAACTCAGAATTATGATATAAACTCGGAATTATGATATAAACTCGGAATTGAGATATAAACTCAGAATTATGATATAAACTCAGAATTGTGATATAAACTCAGAATTATTATATAAACTCAGAATTGTGATATAAACTCAGAATTGTGATATAAACTCATAATTGAGATATAAACTCAGAATTATGATATAAACTCAGAATTATGAGACATAAACTCATAATTGCAGATATAAACTCATAATTGCAGATATAAACTCATAATTGCAAGATATAAACTCAGAATTATGATATAAACTCGGAATTATGATATAAACTCAGAATTATGATATAAACTCGGAATTATGATATAAACTCAGAATTATGGTATAAACTCGGAATTATGATATAAACTCAGAATTATGATATAAACTCGGAATTATGATATAAACTCGGAATTGAGATATAAACTCAGAATTATGATATAAACTCAGAATAGTGATATAAACTCGGAATTATGATATAAACTCGGAATTGCAAGATATAAACTCAGAATTATGATATAAACTCGGAATTATGATATAAACTCAGAATTATGATATAAACTCGGAATTATGATATAAACTCGGAATTGAGATATAAACTCAGAATTATGATATAAACTCAGAATTGTGATATAAACTCAGAATTATTATATAAACTCAGAATTGTGATATAAACTCAGAATTGTGATATAAACTCAGAATTGAGATATAAACTCAGAATTATGATATAAACTCAGAATTATGAGATATAAACTCAGAATTGTGATATAAACTCAGAATTATGAGATATAAACTCAGAATTATGAGATATAAACTCAGAATTATGATATAAACTCAGAATTATGAGATATAAACTCAGAATTACGATATAAACTCGGAATTATGATTTATAAACTCAGAATTATGAGATATAAACTCAGAATTATGATATAAACTCAGAATTATGATATAAACTCAGAATTATGATATAAACTCGGAATTATGATATATAAACTCAGAATTATGAGATATAAACTCAGAATTGCAGATATAAACTCAGAATTATGATATAAACTCAGAATTATGATATATAAACTCAGAATTATGAGATATAAACTCAGAATTGCATATATAAACTCAGAATTATGATATAAACTCGGAATTATGATATAAACTCGGAATTATGAGATATAAACTCAGAATTATGAGATATAAACTCATAATTGCAGATATAAACTCATAATTGCAAGATATAAACTCAGAATTATGATATAAACTCAGGAATTATGATATAAACTCGGAATTATGATATAAACTCAGAATTATGATATAAACTCGGAATTATGATATAAACTCAGAATTATGATATAAACTCGGAATTATGATATAAACTCAGAATTGAGATATAAACTCAGAATTATGATATAAACTCGGAATTATGATATAAACTCAGAATTATGATATAAACTCGGAATTATGATATAAACTCGGAATTGAGATATAAACTCAGAATTATGATATAAACTCAGAATTATGATATAAACTCAGAATTGAGATATAAACTCAGAATTATGATATAAACTCGGAATTGTGAGATATAAACTCAGAATTATGATATAAACTCGGAATTATGATATAAACTCGGAATTATGAGATATAAACTCAGAATTATGATATAAACTCAGAATTGTGATATAAACTCAGAATTATTATATAAACTCAGAATTGTGATATAAACTCAGAATTGTGATATAAACTCAGAATTGAGATATAAACTCAGAATTATGATATAAACTCAATTATGAATAAACTCGGATTATGAGATATAAACTCATAATTGCAGATATAAACTCATAATTGCAGATATAAACTCATAATTGCAAGATATAAACTCAGAATTATGATATAAACTCGGAATTATGATATAAACTCAGAATTATGATATAAACTCATAATTGCAAGATATAAACTCAGATATATGATACTAAACTCGGAATTATGATATAAACTCAGAATTATGATATAAACTCGGAATTATGATATAAACTCAGAATTATGAATAAACTGGAATTGATATAAACTCAAAATTATGAATAAACTAGAATGATATAAACTCGGAATTATGATATAAACTCGGAATTGCGAGATATAAACTCAGAATTATGATATAAACTCGGAATTATGATATAAACTCAGAATTATGATATAAACTCGGAATTATGATATAAACTCGGAATTGAGATATAAACTCAGAATTATGATATAAACTCAGAATTGTGATATAAACTCAGAATTATATAAACTAAACTAATTGCGATAAACTCAGAATTATGAGATATAAACTCAGAATTATGAATATAAACTCAGAATTATGATATAAACTCAGATATAAACTCGGAATTATGAATTGAATTATGATATAAACTCAGAATTATGATATAAACTCAGAATTATGAGATATAAACTCAGAATTATATAAACTCAGATATATAACTCAGAATTATGAGATATAAACTCAGAATTATGAGATATAAACTCAGAATTATGATATAAACTCGGAATTATGATATAAACTCGATATAAACTCAGAATTATGATATAAACTCGAATTATATAAAACTCGGAATTATGATATAAACTCAGAATTATGAGATATAAACTCAGAATTATGAGATATAAACTCAGAATTATGATATAAACTCAGAATTATGATATAAACTCGGAATTATGAGATATAAACTCAGAATTATGAGATATAAACTCAGAATTGTGATATAAACTCAGAATTATGATATAAACTCAGAATTATGATATATAAACTCATAATTATGAGATATAAACTCAGAATTGCAGATATAAACTCAGAATTATGATATAAACTCGGAATTATGATATAAACTCAGAATTATGAATAAACTATTATGAGATATAAACTCAGAATTATGATATAAACTCGAATATAACTCAGAATTATGATATAAACTCGGAATTATGATATAAACTCGGAATTGCAGATATAAACTCAGAATTGGAATTATGATATAAACTCAAATTATGATATAAACTCAGAATTATGATATAAACTCGAATTATGAATAAACTCGGATGATATAAAACTCAGAATTATGATATAAACTCATAATTGCAAGATATAAACTCAGAATTATGATATAAACTCGGAATTATGATATAAACTCAGAATTATGATATAAACTCGGAATTATGATATAAACTCGGAATTATGAATAAACTAGAATTATGATATAAACTCGGAATTGAGATATAAACTCAGAATTATGATATAAACTCAGAATTGTGATATAAACTCAGAATTGTGATATAAACTCGGAATTGCGAGATATAAACTCAGATATAAAAACTCGGAATTATGATATAAACTCAGAATTATGATATAAACTCGGAATTATGATATAAACTCGGAATTGAGATATAAACTCAGAATTATGATATAAACTCAGAATTGTGATATAAACTCGGAATTATGATATAAACTCGGAATTGCGAGATATAAACTCAGAATTATGATATAAACTCGGAATTATGATATAAACTCAGAATTATGATATAAACTCGGAATTATGATATAAACTCGGAATTGCGAGATATAAACTCAGAATTATGATATAAACTCGGAATTATGATATAAACTCAGAATTATGATATAAACTCGGAATTATGATATAAACTCGGAATTGAGATATAAACTCAGAATTATGATATAAACTCAGAATTGTGATATAAACTCGGAATTATGATATAAACTCGGAATTGCGAGATATAAACTCAGAATTATGATATAAACTCGGAATTATGATATAAACTCAGAATTATGATATAAAAACTCGGAATTATGATATAAACTCGGAAAGATATAAACTCAGAATTGTGATATAAACTCAGAATTGATATAAACTATGATATAAACTCAGAATTATGATATAAACTCAGAATTGAGATATAAACTCAGATATATAACTCAGAATTATGAGATATAAACTCAGAATTATGAATATAAACTCAGAATTATGAGATATAAAACTCAGAATTGTGATATAAAAACTCAGAATTATGAGATATAAACTCAGAATTATGAATAAACTAATGATATAAACTCAGAATTATGATATAAACATTATGAGATATAAACTCAGAATTATGAGATATAAACTCAGAATTATGATATAAACTCAGAATTATGATATAAACTCAGAATTATGATATAAACTAAACTGATATATAAACTCAGAATTATGAGATATAAACTCAGAATTATGATATAAACTCAGATATAAACTCAGAATTATGATATAAACTCAGAATTGAAGATATAAACTCAGAATTATGATATAAACTCAGAATTATGATATAAACTCAGAATTATGATATAAACTCGGAATTATGATATAAACTCGGAATTATGAGATATAAACTCAGAATTATGAGATATAAACTCATAATTGCAGATATAAACTCAGAATTATGATATAAACTCATAATTGCAGATATAAACTCATAATTGCAGATATAAGCTCATAATTGCAGATATAAACTCATAAGTATGAGATATAAACTCATAATTGCAGATATAAACTCAGAATTATGATATAAACTCATAATTGCAGATATAAACTCATAATTGCAGATATAAGCTCATAATTGCAGATATAAACTCATAAGTATGAGATATAAACTCAGAATTGCAGATATAAGCTCATAATTGCAGATATAAACTC
>CM049852.1:34911491-34926491 GCA_027422415.1 Schizothorax lantsangensis | reverse complement strand
ACGGTTATAACGGTTTCTGATGCTGATCAGTCTGATCGATTGATAGCGGTTTATTATATTCATATGTCAGTGGTTGGTTAAACTGTACTGGTTACTGGATAACACACCTAACTTAACTCAGATAGTGAGGTGGATGTTAGTAAACGTGTCTCAAGTTTGGAGAAAACCCAATTATTATTATGAGTTCAAATCTCTATTTAAAATCCCAAATGGAAAGTTTCCACTAAGTTTGTTTGTGTGATGGTGTATTGATCAATATGATTGATTGATAGCGGTTTATACTACTATTCATACAGTCAAACCAACATTTATTCAGACACCTTCAACATTTCTCACATTATATTACAGTTTATGTGTTATAGTTTAAAATATGGTTATAAAATATGAGAATAACGCAGTTAAACTGCATCAGAACAAATTAATCTTGATAATAACTGATAGAAAAGTATGTAATGAATTGGGTTGAAGATGTTAAATTGAAGAACACAATTAGATAAAACCAATTTAGCTCAATTAATTACCAATAAATGCTTCATTTAGTTCAGTCTGTGTGAAAACATCACATTAGCAATTAAAGAAAAACTTGATTAGCTCAAAGTGTCAATCATTTTTGCTCCCAAATTTTACTGGTAGTCCTCTTTATGAAGTATTTCTGGGTATAATATTTCACATTTTACTTTATTTTGCTATCCTCACTTACATAAATGAACTATAGAGTCCTGCACCCGCTAGAAAAAAATATCAAAAATGATATCTGGTGACTGAATCATTTTTGGTTTGACTGTATATTAACGCCAGTGGTTGGTTAAACTGTACAGGTTACTGGATAACATCTGTTAACTTAACTGTCAGATAGTGAGTTGGATGTTAGTAATGCATCTCTCGAGTTGGGATGACTATTATTTGTGTAAAGTATGTGGTTTTCTTTAAATAAAAGACATCAAATAATTATTATGTGCTCTGTGAATCTATATTTAAAATCCCGTAAGTTTCCACTTTGTTTCCCAACAGTGTCTGATGCTGTATTGATCAGTCTGATTGATTGATTAGCAGTTTAAGTGACAGTGGTTAGTTAAACTGTACTGGTTACTGGATAACACGCCTGTTAAAGGGACAGTACACCCAAAAATGGTCATCATTTACTCACCCTCAAGTAGTTCCAAACCTGTATGAATGTCTTAGTTCTGCTGAACACAAAGGAAGATATTCTGAAGAATGTGGGAGACCGAGCAGTTCTGGGGCACCATTGACTTCCATAGTATTTGTTGTCCTACCATGGAAGTCAATGGTGCCCCTGGTTACAAACTTTCTTCAAAATATCTTCCTTTGTGTTCGGCAGAACAAAGACATTCATACAGGTTTGGAACTACTTGAGGATGAGTAAATGATGACAGAATTTTCATTTTTGGGTGTACTGTCCCTTTAAGTATGAGTCGGATGTTGGAAAATATGTCTCAAGTTTGTCTGACATTATTTTTGTTTGTAAGTATAAAAATATATAAGGTTTTCTCCTAAAGACAATCAATCAAACAAACAAAAAATATAAATAAATAACATTTATTGTTTATTTAATTATTATTATTACTATTATAAATGACGTTCAAAACAATATATTATTACTATTATTATTTTTTATAATACACACTCTAAGAAAATCAGTAAAAATAAGGCACAATATCAGTATTTTGATTTTTTTTTGTGTGTTTTTCCTGTATTTTGAATATTGCACTGCATTTCAATGTGTTTTAGGTCGACGTAAATGTCTGTAAAATTAATATCCTGGCACTTTTTAATTTTTTTAAACGGTGTATATTCTTTTGTCATTGTGAGTGCGATCCCTATTCAGACTCCTTATCCGGTAATCCCAAATGAAAATGTCATGGAAATAAGTGTGCGAGAGCCTTGTTTAATGCTAGAGACTGTGTTACACAACTTTATTTGATCAAGAATAACTCCTTGTGCACTAACATGTGTGAAACGTCAGATATCATGCATTGAAAGGATGCTCTCATACGCCACACAAGCAGATCTGTGACCATCAGTTATATTTACTGTACGCGCTTTATCTTCTCTCCTTCTCAAACTGTAATAAAGCTGTAAAACTAGAGCTCATAATCACTCCTGATTCCGTGGTTTAATAGAAATCTCACCTGTTATTGCACTCTATGGAAATGATTACGCAAACCTGTGCGAGTTAGGGTTTAAGCAAATTAGTTCCTCTGAATAAACCATAGTAAAGTACACTGTGCTTACGTTATCTGAACCATTAAAGATATCCAATGCTTGCTTGTCTGCAAACGTGCCAGTACTTGACAGTCAGGTCTTGGGCTGTAATTCTGTGAAGTTTAGCCTAGATCTGTTTATTTGATTGCGAAGAGCTCTTAGCTGTTTTCTTACGCATGTGAAGAGGAACTGTCCCGTACTATCTTTAGAGTTATAAATAGCTGGCCTGTCATGACCGCTGAACTGCTGTCTTATGAATATCGCTGTTTATCCATTACTTGTTTTACACGAGAGCGTGGCGTGCCGCTTATAGAGTCCTGCATGCACAATTGCACCTAAATATGTAACAAGTTCAGACGTCTCGTCTCGTCCCTCAATGGGCCTTTTGTGCCGCAAATGCAAGGATTTTTCCAAATTACGTGAATGAAGTAAATGAGGCCTTTGTCAGCAATCACAAGATGAGGTGTTTAGGGCTGGACGGCTTCCAGGGTTTTTGGCAAGTGCTGTTATAAAGCGGTTGAAGTCGTCTACTGTAGTCATTTATGTAGTCTGTAGTCAGATGGTTAACTTGTATAGCTCTTGTTTTTCTTATACTTGTATTGTTGTATGTTTATCTTATGTTTGAACTGGTATGTAGCACCGTGGTCCTGCGAGACACGACATTTCGTTCCACTATATGTCCACACATGTGGCAGAATGACAATAAAGCTCGACTTGACTTGATCAGATGCTCTTGAAGTGCTTCTGGGAAGATGGGAGACATAAAAAGCCGTAATAGAGCTATAGGATGGCATATGCTTTTCAGGATACATAAATGACTTCCCTTTATGGAAATCATCTGGTCTGGCTGGTGTCCAGGTGGATTGACCGGACCGCACCGGTGCCGAGATTACGCCCATAAATGTGGTTTAATATCTGATAGGCAAATAGGGTCTAGATAGTGTGAGGTCAATGAGATCAGAGTAGCTATAGTGGGCGAATCTCACAAAAACGGCACATTTCACCCCACAATCAAGTTTGTTTCTTCATCAGGTTTGTAGAAAAGTGCCTCTGCATCAGTGTCTCAGCAATGGATGCTCTGCAGTGAATGGGTGCCGTCAGAATGAGAGCTGATAAAAACATCCACAGCACTCCAGTCCATCAGTTAACATCTGGAGAAGACAAAAGATGAAACAAATCCAGCATTAAGATGTTTTTAACTAAAATACAATGAGTCCATAATCCATAATAACTCTTCCTCCAGTGAAAAGTGTTCTGGTCTGAATCAGGAGAGAAATCTGCATCAGATCAAAATGGCACTAAACTAATATGTGGCTGGATTTTGATGTGAGAGACAACAGGAGATGCTCTTTTTCACTGGAGGAAGGTGTGTATGAACACGAGTCTTATCTGGTGATGGTAATTGTTGACACTGACTCGCTGCTTTATTTGTGCTCAGCTGCTGGGTTATAATAACAGAACAGATGCAGCAGTGATCATATCAGCTTCAATTGGAAATGTTATCATATGTAAGATGATAAGAGGAGATAATAGCTCTGCTTCAGATCCCAGTGAGCTGTTTACATTGTAGAGCAGTGTGGAATAAAATTATATTGTGATATAAAACAAAGGTATTTTTTACCTGGTGACTTGGATTGCTATATTTGGAAATAAATCATTTTAGAGTTAGTGGAGTGATTTTATTGGCAATTGCATGCAGATGGAAAATAAAAATACATTTTAAAAAGCTGAAAAATTATTCTTTACTCTGAAGAGTAAAGTCCTGAACAATTTTGGAAAGATAAAATAAAATTGGGAGTTCATACTTGTTTACGTTTCACATTGATTTTGACCTATTAAATATGGCCTACTCGTTAAACCAAGCTTTAATTTGGCGTGTTGTCGGCAAATAAAAATGTTAGCATGTTAATTAATTTGAATAATCTTTTCCCCATGCAACTTTCAATATTTCAACATTTCTCTTGCTGTGTCCACCATCTTTCCATATTTTTTTCACCAAGCTTGCTGCTGTGCATTCTGGGATTGTCTTTTCTGTGTAGGATGCATGTGATGGGGAAGTTTGTTGCTGGAACAGTAAGAAGAGAAACATATCATTAATGACACCTTTTTGATTATATGTCTGATCAGAAAATTCAGTGGTTATTCTGTAATGTGGTTCGCTTAGTAACATTAATAGAGCATTTGTTCAAACTTATCTGGATTTTAATAATGTGATATATGGGGGGGACTTTATTACTTTATTAATGGACTTTAATAATGTGCTCAAACCATTAGCACAAAAACATGATTTATACATCATAGAACGTTTTTCCAAAACATTTTAGTTGGACGTTCATCTCATGAATGAATGAAGCATTTATATAGTGCTTTATTGTACACCCAAAGCGCTTTACAATCATGTGGGGGGGTCTCTCCTCAACCATCACCAGTGTGCAGCATCCACTTGGATGATGCGACGGCGCCAGTGCGCTCACCACACACCAGCTACAGGTGGAGAGGAGAGAGAGATAGAGCCAATCAAGTGGATGGGGATTATTAGGAGGCCATGATAGACAAGGGCCAGTGGAGGGAATTTGGCCAGGACACCGGGGTTACACCCCTACTCTTTACAATGAGTGTCATGGGATTTTTAATGACCACAGAGAGTCAGGATCTCGGTTTAAGGTCTCATCCGAAGGACGGTGCTTGTTGACAGTATAGTGTCCCCGTCACTATACTGGGGCGTTAGGACCCACACAGACCACAGGGTGAGCACCCCCTGCTGGCCTCACTAACACCTCTTCCAACAGCAACCTAGTTTTCCCAGGAGGTCTCCCATCCAGGTACTGACCAGCTCAACCCTGCTTAGCTTCAGTGGGCAACCGGTCTTGGGCTGCAGGGTGATATGGCTGTGGGCTATCTCATGCTTTTTAAATGCTACAACTTGTTTTTCGGAATGTTCAGAAAACATTCAAAAGTAACGTTCCCATAATATTTGCACAATGATAAAATGGAATGTTTGCATGACCAAGAAGAAACATTTTCAAAACACTTGATTGTTTTGAATGTTCAGAGAACATTAACATTTTAGTAGTTAGTTAGTAGAAGGGTCTTCAGGTTTCAGCAGAGATCTGGGCCGGTTCTTCACTTCATACCCAGCTTTCCTCTCGTTTCTCTCACGATAGCTCATTATTTCTGTCGTCTTGTGCGGCGTCTCGTTTCAGATGTACTTCATAATGCTGTTTATCCACAAAACCCGTCTAGATCAGTCATGATGAGATTCCTGTTATAAATAACTCTCGAGTTATCAGAGTTCATCTTGTGTGACATTTGCATGCTCTATTTGTCAGTCATCTCATTCATTCTGCACGTGCGTGTGTTGTGATTCTCCGTGTCTTTCAGAGTATGAATGTAGCGTGATCGTATTATTTTTGGATCTGAGGGTCGTTCAGCCTGTGATGAGTGTTTTTATCAATCGAGGCCGAGCGCTCATGAGCTGAAGATGCTGTTTTCATGAGTTTTGTGCTCGGAATCATAAAATGAGATTTGCTAAAGCAGGAGCTGATTGAAGAATAAGGGTCCTCTCGTCTCCGAGCGTATCTGGGGAGCTACTACGATTATTGATAATGGATTTTACATTATCGTGAGCTGCATCGTAAATGAGCACGAGCCATTATCTGAAGTGGCTTTGGGAATTACAGTCACCACCAATGTTCCTCTGAGCCGTGTGTGGGTTGTGTGGAGAGAAACACTGAGATTTCTAGAAACAGAGCTAATAGAATTGATAATGACTGTCCATTATTATGTTTCAGCCTTGCTTTTGTGATCAGGTTGTCTTGACATATACATATATCGATATCGATATAGATAGATAGATAGATAGATAGATATACAGTGTTTCCCATGCATTAGCTAGTCTGTGGCGGCCTGCCACAGTCTAATCTGTCCCGCCACAGTTTCATAATAAACCGAAAATATATTTATAGTCTTCATTATAACATAAAAGGTCTTTAACGTTGTGTTTCATGTCATTGCTTTATCTCTTCATCAAGCCTGTTTGCAGCTGCGTGTTTCAAAGCATAATTTTCAACATATTAATGGGCAAATGTTGACAGTATTTCGCTAGATTTGAAATGAGACGCGTTTGTAAACCTCTTTTCACAGAAGCTGGAGTTTTCCGCCAAAATAAAAGCTCAACTGCAGTCTCCGCCAAAATAAAAGTTCATAGGTTTATCACTTGCAAGCAAGGATTAAAATGAACAGACACGAACAAAGAAAAATATTGTACAGGCAGAGCAAGCTCACTGTTTATAGGTTGAAAAATATAAATATTGCGGTGGGGGTTTATATGAATATATTTCTGAAGGGAACTGGCTTGAGAGAAGTTTCGACTGCATTTTTCCCCTCTTATCTCTTACTCTTATCTTATCACTCTCTTACATCAGCGCCACCTCTGAAGGGTGAAATTCAGCCTGTCTGCTGATTTTGTTTTACAGGTTTTATCATAATTTCACAAAGCTGATGCAATTCTGTTTTTGCTTCAAATGTTGACGTCATCAAAAAAAAAAAAAAAAAAAAACATCTACATGAATATGTTTGTATTGTGATTAAAATGCAGTGGTTGGTTCTAATTTTTAATTATTAAATAAATTTAGTGTTGTACGTCACCTTCAAAAACTGTTTAATGGCCAGGAAAAAATATTTGTGGCTGGTAGATTTTCACAAGTCCCAGAAAATGTTGTTTGTATCGTGATTAAAATGGCAGATGCGGCAAAAAGTGTTTTAGGCCCTGCTTGCAATGTGTAAATTAGGATTAAAGTATTGTAATTTCCCTACTGAGAATAATGTCAAATAATATACTGTGAAATTTCATGTTCAATTATTTTGTTTTCCAATATATGGCTATCTTAAGGAATTTTAACATTATTATTATTATTGAATATTCTAATTTGCTTGGCTTCCAAATTCACCAGTGTGAGTGTAATTTAGACACCATATCACAACTAAAAAGAGCATGATACCCCCTTTCCACCAGAGGAACCAGGTTTAACCAGTTTAGTTCTTAGTTGGTTCGACTGGCGAGCCCTTTAAGAACCGGTTGCTTTTCCACAGGCTAAAGCCAATACAGAGCCAGGTTTCTCACTAATACGTTTCATGGTTTCACTAGGGGCTGCGCCAAACACAACAGACTGCGAGGTGCCCGCCACTCAGATCGACCCCCCATTAAAGCACCGCGAGAGGGACCAAAAGATAAAGGCCGTCCTTTCCACCCCCGCACCCCCGACCTCGCAGAACGGTCGCCGATCACCCGAAAAGCCTACAAACTATCAACAATGCGGGTTGTGTTGTTATTGACGTTCATGGCTTTGCGACTACATTGATAAACACGGCGAGATAGATGTCCGTGTTTAGCTGCTATTTCAGATATAGGCGGTCCACAGTTTCTGTTCGTTTTGTTGTCACGGTAACCCCAGCCCCTGACGCAAGCGGTTCTTCCTTCTAGCCCAGCAATTTTTGGTGCTACTTACGAACCGCTTTTCCTGGTTCGGAGCTGGTGCTTTGGGTGTCGAGACAAAGAACCGGTTGAAACTACTCTGGCTCCGAACCAGCACTGGAACTGCCTTTTATGAGTCCCCCTTTAAACCTCAAGTGCATATTACCAGCTTTTTATTTATGAGCACACTGAACCTGCAGTTTTCCCACACATAGATACCTGGGCGGGCCGCCCATATATTAACGGCCGCCCAAGTATATTTGGTGACATTTTTGTTATCTCTTAATTTTTTTAAAAAAAATTTTTTATCCACCCGAGATATGAAACTGCATCGATTAACTAGTTGAAAATCTCCCCTCGCCCGACGCGTTTCGCAGCTCGTTCTGTGTGCTCAAGAACTGTCCACACTCCCTAGACAAGCTCTCTCTCTTTAATTGTGGCGGGCCGCAACAATATCCAACATCAGCTCCCGCATCTCAACACAAGAGCGCGACTTTAAAAACATTTCAGACCCTTTTGGCGGCTTTTTTCCCACAACGGGTACATACTACAAACCTAGCGACTTTTTTGGATAAACTATTCGTTCATTGAAAAATGCAGCCTCTCTCTGCGTCTATTCTGTGCAGTGAGCACAAAAGCCTGTTGGCCGCAACGCAGCAAAATATTCATTTTAACACAATAAACACAAACCTGATTTGAAACAATATTACTCATTAGAACATACAGAACTAAGAAATAATTTTTTTCTATTTGGATATTTATTTTAATGAAAATTGACTGGAAAAGTGTAAAGAATTCAAAAACGTGAAGTGTTTGTCATGTTCGGAGCATAAAGAATAGTTTAAAACCACAATTAACCGTCTGGTTTTTACAACTTTCACATTGGATCTGCCTTTAAACTTGAAAAATTTGACATTTATCTTTATAATTATCGATATCGACTGATATGAATTAGTGCTGTCAAACAATTAATCGCGATTAATCACATCCAAAATAAATGTGCACTGTGTATATTTATTATGTATATATAAATACAAACACATGCATGTATGGAATATATTCCATATTTTTCTGGAATATATTCCAGAAAAATATGCTATGTTTATATATTAAATATATAATATAAATTATATGAATATAATATATACATGTAAATATTTTCAAAATATATACTGTATGTGTGTGTATTTATATATACATAATAAATATACACAGTACACACACACATATAGTATGTAAACAAAAACGTTTATTTTGGATGCGATTAATCGTTTGACAGCACTAATATGAAAAAAATTATCGTGATAATTTTTTGGCCATATCGCCCAGCCCTATATTATAATATGTTGCGATGCATATTTCATGTCTCTTATCTTTATTGCATGAACAGCTGAAGTAGTTAAGCATAGACATCTGAAAACAAGAGTCCTGGTGAATTTCTGACTTGTTAATAATTAAAAATTCCTTATGCATGAATTTTCTCCCAGGCTGTTATTGGTATTTTGGTTACACAATAAACAATATCTGGCATTTAAATCAATGTAAACTCTCATATTTTCTCTCTGAACACCCCGTCACAGGAAGAAAAGAACATTATTCAACACACTTAACTTGAAGATTTTATTAGTATTGGCACAATCTTTTGATTGCATGCGGTATTAATTTTGTTTGTGCAGGTCCTAAAAAGTCTTGAATTTGATTGATTTAAAAAAAAAAAAAAAAAAAAAAAAAAAAAAACTCTGCAGAAACTATTTTATTTTTATTTCATATTATTATTATTCTAATTTTTTTTTTTTATTTTTATAATTTATTTATTATTATTACTTTTTTTAATTTAATTTAATAATTATTTTTTATTTTTATTTTATTTTATTTTATTTTATTTTTTTTTTATTTTATTTTTTAATTTAATTTATTTTTTATTTTAATTTAATTTATTTCTGCTCCGATGTCTGAATGGTTGTCCTATAGGAGTTTGTTTTGTTAATGATGCAGCAGCGCTGGTCCTTTACTGGAAGTGAAATATGGGTGTGTTGATTTTTCTTTTATTTTTGATCAATTAAGAAGAAATTCACAGGAACTGCTGGTTGTTTTAGCTGATTCTGAGTTGGTGTCTCATCATATCTGATGCAGAAAGAGCGGTTAATATTTCCCACCATGTGGTTTGTTAAAAGGGCCAGAACACTTTACAATAATGTCAATAGGAAATGGAGGAAATTTCCAAAGCATTCTGCCAGTATATACTTATAGTATACTGATAACAAACCAGGTTCACATCTCTCTTAAAGGAACAGTTCACCCAAAAATGAAAATTCTGTTATTTACTCGCCCCTCAAACCTTTATAAGTTTCTTTTTTCTTTTGAACACAAAACAAGTTATTTTAAGGATGTTGGGAACCAAACAGTTGCTGGTAGCCAATTTACTTCAATGGTTACCAGCAGCTGACAGACTGTTCTTTTTTGGGTGAACTATCCCTTTAAGAGACTAGCAGTGAAAACACCAGTTATAAGTGGTGTTAGTTAAGTATGTCATGACTAGTACTAGTGCTGAAATGTTTTTTTGTGACTTGCAGCACATTGACGATGCTTTGATTTTAAGCTATCAAACAGACTCACAGCTGATCTGCTGAAGAACATGGTTATCAGTGGATTTATCCCAGCGATAGTCAGCTGTTTATTTATTCTCCAGTGATTGTCATGCTGGAGTGCATGTGGGTAATGCAGGCTAAATATGTAGTGCTCTATGAAATCAGTTTTATTTTTTCCCAAATTCAGTTTTTTCCGTTTTAATTTTTCTGGACTCCTTTTTAATGGTCAAATTAAATTTTATTAATCAAAGCATGTCTAATTAACTAAAATCATGAAACTTATACAATTTAACATTCATTTATTAAAAGTGTAACAAAAATGACGTTTAGGGCCGTATGAAAGATTTTTCTCACCTTATGTTTTATTGTTACCAAATTCTGTGTTTTAGCACGTCTAATTATTTGAATGCATACAAACCATTTTTATTTATTCTTACAGTAGCCTTATGAACCCCCCCCCCCCCCCCCCCCTCAGAAATTCTGTGTTGTGTATTTAAATTTGACTGGTTATCAGATGAAGCCATAAAACATTGATTTAATTAATATTTTAATTAATGAAAATTAAACATTTTATTTTTTGGCAAATAAAGGGGATTTACTATTAAAATTAAAATATTTTGTGATTATTTCTTAAAAAAAAATAAAGTGTTATTATTTTTCAACAGTAGTAGTAGTATTACCTACATTCTACTAAATAATAGTAATATAGCTATTTCTGACACAATGTCTTCAAGTTAAACAGGACTTTTATTTTGACGGGTTGCCGAGTAAAGTTCTGTGTGTATATGATATGACTAGTTTTACTCAAATGAAATGGTAAAATGCTGGTTTTGATCAGTTTTGGAGATATTGTTGATGTATTTATGTCTTCATTGAGACGTCAGACGCTCTGTGTATGTAGTAAACAAAACCCTGCTCCATTCACACAGAGACACATGCAGGATTCAGATTTACATCAGATACTAGTCCAGATCACCATTTGATTTAAGACCTACTTTTGATTAATGCATCCAAACTTTGACAAACTCCGTGACATTAAACTATAAATTCAGTTTTTATGACTGGATTCCGTCCGTGTTTTCTGCATCACGGACATCATAGAGCCCTAAATATGGTTTGATGGGGTCTGTTTCTTTAGATGCTGTGTCCCGTAGTGAAACACCCAGATCATGCGGCTTCGTCTGTAGTTTTCATTAAACACTGATGTTGCTTTTTGACGTGTGAAACCAAACAGAAATGCTGTAATTCAATATGTAAAACATGCATTTCTCCTCTGAACTGCTGTTTGTGGTGAGAAAATCTCACGAAACCTGTCAAAAAACACACGCCTGGCTCATATTTCAGCCCTACATCAAAAGAAGAAAAATTATATTTTTAATAAAGAATGCTAAGAGTAGGTTTTAGAAGTTTTTCATCTAATTTTTATTTAGTTTTAATTTTTAATTTTATTAATTTTAAATTGGTACTGTTAATATTTGTATTAATATTTAAAATCAGTTTTTATTTTTATATTTTTAGTTTTAATTTTAGCTTTAGTAATTCCTTAATTTAAAAAAAAAAGTTTTTAATTGGCTTTAATTTATTATTATTTTTTAGATGGATTTTTTTAGGTTTATGGTTTATCTAGTATTATATTTTATTATTTTTCACATGTTTTTAGTTGTATTTAACAGCGGTGTGTCGGTGTCAGAGAAGCAGAAGTCGTGCTGGTTTGGACTTGCTTTTCCTCAAGAATGTGAACATGTGGCATAAAAGAAGAAGTAAAAGCAAGAAAAAGCATGCGGTTGCATTAAGAGACTTCATGTAGTAATATCCAGAACACAAGTGTCACTGAAAACGTGACTCGGAAGCACTGGTGTCCTTCACTAGCTGATCTAGTGGTGTCTCATATTAACTAGGTTAGTAGTAGTTCTCTAAGGTGCTGTGCGGTGAACAGCTGTTACTAGATCACCGCTGAACTGACCAATCACAACACTCCAGCTTTATTTTTAGATTTTGTGTATTTTTTCTCTCAGTAAACAATTTTTAGAACGACTCTGTTTTAGTGCATATTAAAAAAAATATATATATATTTTCTCATCATTTTGACTTCTTTTTTCAAAGTAGTTAGTCATATTGCTGTGACTGATCTTGTTAGCTTAGATTTTTTTATTTATTTTCACAATTTTGACTACTTTTTTCTATAATGTGACTTTTAATCTAAAATCTATGTAACTTGTTACTGTTATTTTGTCTTTTCTCAAAATATTATGAATTCTTACATTTTTGACTCTTCTTATAATTTTGACTTTTTTCAAAATATGACTAATATTGCTGCGTCTATATTCTCTTATCTCTAAGATTTTTGACTCTTCTCGTAATTTTGACTTTTTTTAGTCAAACTTTTTTTGTTTTATCAAAATATTATGACTTTTCATTCTCATTATGTATATTCTTATTTTGACTTTTTTCCAAAATATGACACTAATCATATTGCTGCGACAATTCACGTTATTTAAGATTTTTGACTATTCTCATAATTTTGACTTTCTCAAAACATAGCAACATTGTTGTTAGATTTTGACCTTTTTCTCGTACTATTTTTTTATTTTTATTTTTTATTTAAATATGACTTTAATCTCACATTGCTGCGAATATTCTCATTATCTAAGTTTTTATTCAGGTAATTTTGACTTTTTTTCTCAAAATTAGTATTTTTTATATTCTAGTCTTAGTCTGACTTTTGATCTCATTCCTGCTTTTTCTCAAAAATGACTTTTTATTCTTATCTTAATTTATGGCTTTATTCTTGTTATTTTAAATTTGGCTATTCTCGTAATTTTAACTTGTTCTCAAAAAATTGTAAACTTTTTTGCATCTTATCCTAAATTTGAGTTTATTCTCATAATTTTGACTCAAAACAATCTAATTTTTCTGCAACTTTATTCTTTTTGTCTTAAATTTTTGATATTATTCTCATAATTTTTCACTTTTTTAATCAAAATATTATGATTCAATCTCATATTGCTGTAATTATGACTTTTCTCACAAAAAGTGGATTTTTGTTTTTATAACTTTTTTTGTCTTTTATCAAAATATTATGACTTGTCATTCTCATTATGTATATTCTTATCATTTTGACGTTTTACCAAAATATGACTTTAATAACATTGCTGCGACAATTCCCGTTATCCACGATTTGACTATTCTCATATTTTTGATTTTATTCTCATAATTTTGTCTTTCTCAAAACATTGCAGCTTTTTTGTTGTTAGATTTTTGACCGTTTTCTCGTAATTTATGTATTTATGTTTTAAATACGGCTTTAATCTCACATTGCTGTGACTAACCTCATTATCTAAGATTTTATTCAGGTAAATTTAAATTTTTATTTTAATTACAATTTTATTCTCGTCTTAGTCTTTGATCTCATTCCTGCTTTTTTTATTCTTATCTTAATTTATGACTTTATTCTTATAATTTGTATTTGATTTTAATCTTATATTGTTACAACTTTATTCTTATTTTACATTTTTGACTTTATTCTCGTAATTTTGACTTGTTCTCAAAAAATTGCAATTTAGCCTAGATTTGAGTTTATTCTCATAATTTTGACTCCCAAAACAATCTCAAAATAATCAAATTTTTCTGCAACTTTATTATTTTTGTCTTAGATTTTTGACATTATTCTCATAATTTTTACTTTTTTAAATCAAAATATGACTTCATCTCATATTGCTGTAATTATGACTTCTCAAAAAAGTAGATTTTTGTTTTTATAACTTGTTTTTGTCTTTTATCAAAATATTATGACTTTTTATTCTCATTATGTATGTTCTTATCATTTTGACGTAACATTGCAACTTTTTTGTTGTTAGACTTTTGACCGTTTTCTCGTAATTTATGTATTTATTTTTTAAATACAGCTTTAATCTCACATTGCTGTGACTAACCTCATTATCTAAGTTTTTATTATCTAGTTTAATTTTGAACTTTTTTGCAACTTAGCCTAGATTTGAGTTTATTCTCATTCAAAACAATCAAATTTTTCTGCAGCTTTATTCTTTTTGTCTTAAATTTGACATTATTTGCCTTTTTTAAATCAAAATATTATGACTTTTCATTCTCATTATGCATGTTCTTATCATTTTGACGTAACACAAGTTTTTATTATCTAGTTTAATTTTGACTTGTTCTCAAAAAATGTAAACTTTTTTGCAACTTAGTCAAAATTATGAGAATAAACTCAAATCTAGGCTCTCAAAACAATCTCATTTTTCTGCAGCTTTATTCTTTTTGTCTTAAATTTGACATTATTCTCATAATTTTGCCTTTTTTTAAACGACTTCAGTCTCATATTGCTGTGCCGTTCTCCTCATAATCTAATTCAGCGCAGTCGTGCTGTATTTCCCAGAATGCTTCAGTGGACTGAAAGCTGATTCATCACGGTGGATGTTCTGAGCTCGTCCTGATGTGAGCGAGACTCTGATGGTCCTGCAGCACCTGGGCTCTGAACGCTGGGAGGTGGGAAGGGATATTTACATGATCGTGTGTGTGTGTATCTGGCTTTCTTCACTCATGCCGAGCGGCGTCAGTACTCCAGCGTTTGGCACGGGCCGGTACTAGGGTTGGGTACCAAACCCGGTACCAATATGGCACCGGTACCTATGTAACCGGTAGACTAGAACCGAATCAGAACGCAGATTTCGGTGCCTCATTTCGGTGCCAGCCTGAGCG
>CM049852.1:34883991-34906491 GCA_027422415.1 Schizothorax lantsangensis | reverse complement strand
AATCATCAAAATGCATGTCTAATCAGTTGAATCAATATTCTGAAATGTAATCAAATTGAAATATTATTAAAATTTCTTGAATGTTATCTCTTTACAACAGAACATTGCATTTTACATTTTATTTAATTAAAAAAAAATCTAAATTTTATTATAAAATAAATGCTGCACAGCAATTTTTTTTTTTACATTTTATTCAATATTCACATTTAATTTTTTGAAGAAATAAATACTGATTATATTTCTGTCATTTTTGTCATAATTTGTTATATTTTAATCAAATTAAAATATAATACATTTCTTAAGTATCTCTTTACAACAGAACGTTGCACTATATTTTTTTTTAACTAAATGCATCACAGCATAGATTTATTTATTGATTGATTGATTGATTGATTTGATTGATTGATTGATTGACTTTTTAAAGTAGTGATTGTTTCTGGTATAGTTCTTTTAGTTAAACCCAAATCTTATTTTGGAGGTTTGTACTGAAGATCTTGTGTATTTGCAGATGCAACATGCAAAATTCATATATAAATACTCCTTATGGTTTAATAATCACAGACTCTAGTCCATATTGTATCGTGATTTGATTAATTGTGCAGCTCTACTTTTTCTGTGTCATGGAAATTAATGCTCTATGTATTGAATTGAAGTGCTATATTGAAGGTAATCATATTTCTAGAGTTTAATTTTATTAGAATGTTTGGTACTAATCAAAACACACCAGTTTAGCATTAATAACATTAACACACACATCACCATCACATCTGACACTAAAGCGTGTCCCGTTGGCTGCTAGAACAACATTCAGCAAATGACGTTATGGAATTTTATGGAGCGAGTCTTTCTGTTTTTAGTATATTTATCATAACGTTTGCATGTGAATCTGACATGAAACGCCGTGTTTTCCGTCTACAAGTCTCTGGTGTGTTTCTGCTCTAGCTTCTCGAGCTTCTTCATCCAGATTCTACACTGAAATGACTAGAAATCCAATTCCTGGCCTCCGGATGTGTTGGGAAGTTGAGTAACTATTAAAACCATTTGGACTGAAGTAGATTTATAGGAGAAATGAGAGGAACCCACAGCATCCAGAAGTCCATTAGCAGCGGTGAGCTGTTGTTCTCCGGGTTTGTTCTGGCCGGGATGTGGTCCGGTCCGAGCCGCAGGAGGATGTTGGTTTGTTAAAGCTCATTAACCGCCTCAGTGTTGTTGTTCTGTATTGATTTGAAGTCATTAGAGGAGGACGAGTGTCTTGCAGAGCTGCTGCATTTAGTGTGTTATTGCTGTATAATGTGCATTCAAACATCAGATTGGTTATTTGACTTTGTGTGTGAGTGTCAAACATGAGCAGTGGAGATGCAAATTCTCCAATTTATGGAACATTTTTTGAAATTTTTAGAAATACGAAGCTTGTGTTTTTGTTAAACCACAAATGATTCACTATTATTGTTGATTGTTTGAGCTGTGACGAGTCTAAATCATGTGAGGGGACTAGGGCTGGGCGATATGGCCAAAAAAATTATCACGATAATCTTTTTCATATCAGTCGATATCGATAATTATCACGATAAATGTCAAATCTTTATTTCTTTCAAGTTTAAAGCCAGATTTTTGCTCCAAAGTGAAAGTTGTAGAAACCAGACCATTAATGTATTTCTTAGTTGCTGCATGTTCTAATGAGTGATATTGTTTCAAATCAAGAAACGGGTTTGGGTTGCCTGATAATATTAATAATATCACTTTTTTGTCTCTTAGAAATGCACATTTGATAGTAGCTTGAGTTTGGATGCAGAGGTACATTTTTGTTCATTATCAAAATCAGTAACATCTGTAAAAATTGTAGCAAGCTCAGTTTTATATGGTTAAATTTATTCTGATCAAGTTTTTTTCTTTTTTAATTAAGCATTGGTCTCCCATAGTAGCATACATTTAAATCATGATAAACACAGTTAAAACCACACATATAGCACCTCAATACCATGGTAAAAATATAACTATATGGTTTTTAGGAGCCTATTTGTATGAAAAACATTCAGTATAAATGCACACATGCTATAGCTTAACCACACATACTTATAAGTATATACCTTTACTCCTGTAATAAAATTCAGTGTGAATATCCCACATTTCTGCCACAACACCATGGTGCAGTGAGTGTTACTACAGTAAATCCACGGTAAATGATGGAGATGTGTAGATTGAAAAGCCTTCTGACTCTGTCTCGTTGCACACAGAGTTTCTCCTGTTTGGCTTTAAGCTTTAAACTATCACAGAGTCACTTGTGTTCTTCGCTGAATTCAAGCGCTTCGATCTCACAGCGCTGTTTAATGCTCGCGTGACCGAGTAAACGCATCTGCTCTCGTGAGCTCGCGCCGCGCGGCAGTTTGAACGTTGACCCGAGCGGATAAACGCTCCGTGTGGCGTGATTCTAATGAGTCGCGCTGTTTCGTTCCGCTTTTGGCGCATAAACACTATATCGAACATTTATCGAACTCCTCATACCGTTTTATCGAGGAAAATGATATCGTGATAATTATCGTTATCGAATTATCGCCCAGCCCTACTTTAACATTTTAAATAATCCTGTAAAATGTAATCTAATGAAATTTATACAATTAATTTAATTTTTTGGCAAACAAAGTGCTGTACAAGACAAGTTTACTGTCTTGAATATATTTTTGAATATATTGTTTTTTATTGTTAATGCATTGAATTTGATTAATTTTACAGCCCTACTTTTTAATTTATTCATCCAGATTTTGCCAAAATTCATGATTTTCCATGTTATAAAGTAAATTCCATTTTTTAGGACTGGATTTTATGATTATGTCCATGTTTTGCGTATCGTAGAAACACAGGACTCTAGTGACGTCATCACAAGCGTAATGTTAAAGTCTTGTGGCTTTACTTTTGAAAATGTGTTTTCATGGTTCATTTCTGACTCTTCCATCATAAGTGTCTTAATGAAACCGCAGCGTTTTCCCATCATAAATATATTCAGGGAGAGTTGAGAGGGTTTTGTGTGGTTACCTCTCTCTCTCGCTCTCTCTGCGTCTCTCGCTCCCTCGCTCCCTCGCCCTCTCTCTCTCTCTCTCTCTCTCTCTCTCTGCTCCCTCGCTCCCTCGCCCTCTCTCTCTCTCTCTCTCTCTCTCTCTCTCTCTCTCTCTCTGTGTGTCTCTCGCTCCCTCACCCTCTCTCTCTCTCTCTCTCTCTCTCTCTCTCTCTGTGTGTCTCTCGCTCTCTCGCTCTCTCTCTCTCTCTCTCTCTCTCTCTCTCTCTCTCTCTCTCTCTCTCTCTCTCTCTCTCTCTCTCTCTCTGTGTGTCTCTCACTCCCTCGCTCTCGCTCTCTCACCCTCTCTCTCTCTCTCTCTCTCTCTCTCTGTGTGTCTCTCGCTCTCTCTCTCTCTCTCTCTCTCTCTCTCTCTCTCTCTCTCTCTCTCTCTCTCTCTCTCTGTGTCTCTCTCTGTCTCTCACTCTCTCTCTCTCTCTCTCTCTCTCTCTCTCTCTCTCTGTGTTCTCTCTCTCTCTCTCTCTGTGTGTCTCTCACACACTCTCTCTCTCTCTCTCTCTCTCTCTCTCTCTCCGTCTCTCTCTCTCTCTCTCTCTCTCTCTCCCCGTGTTTCTCTCACACACTCTCTCTCTCTCTCTCTCCCCGTGTTTCTCTCACACACTCTCTCTCTCTCTCTCTCTCTCTCGCTCGCTCTCTCTCTCTCTCTCTCTCTCGCTGCTTCATTGTCTGTAGCAGGAAAACTAAAGTTATATCTCTGTCAGGCTCATGCTTCAGATGTGACGGACTGTGAAATGTTTTCCATGTTTGTCCTGCTTGACTGCAAACAGGAAGCTGTGAGCGAGAGCAGCGGGAGATAAGAGCCGTCTGTATCCCAGAGAGCAGTGCATGATGGGATTGGGAGCAACTGAACAACTCTGGATACATATTACAGCAGCAGTACGTTAGCGGTAGTTATTCATAACTACCACATTTTTACAGAATGTATTTTTTTTTATTATTCATTTAAACGTGCTGTGGCCCTGTATCAAATTATTAAAACTTCAGTTAACTGAAACTAAAATTTTTTTCTTGTGAAAAGAATTTTCATAAAAAACATTTTTGTTACTTGAAATAAAATAGCCCCGCCTCCAACACCAGCCCCGCCTTGACTGAAATAAAATAAAGGCATACGCGGATAAACTGAAAAACTTGATTTCAGCTAGTTTCCAAGGCAACAGTGAATACTGTAACATTTTCATTTAGTTCACTGACTTACGATGTTGTGTCTAAAATGCCGTTAAATAATGCAGCTGTTTGTGATTGCTAGCATACGCGTGTACGTGTAACGCCGAACCAGTTACAATTAAAAAGCGCTCGAGCTCATATTCAGTGATATACTCCTCAATTTCACGTCTGCCTTCCGTGATGTCGCTCCGCACTGTCGCAACAAAACATGACTAACAACTTAAGAAAAATTTATCGTTAATTATCGTGGGAACACTATAATTCTTAGTTGTAGGAGAATTTTTACAGACGATTCAGAATCGATTTTGAGCTTGTTGTTAACCATATTTGTGCGATACGCTAGTTTTTATTGAAACACCCGTTTCAGTTTTAGTTCATTAAGTTAAACTAAATAAAAATGAGAAATTTGCCTTGGCTGAAATAAATTTAATATAAGCGAATTAAAGGACTTCGCGGGCTTCATTGCACAGGATCGCTTAGAGACCGCGCTTTGTTTCATGTTAACATTGAAGTGTGCGGTCTCGCCCGTCGGTATTTAAGTAACAAATGCTCTACGAAATATATTTTTATGGTTTGGAATGCAGTGGACTCAACTATTTAAAATATGACCTAACTAAAATACAGAAGGCTGCTTTATAGTTTTTCTAATTCTTGTAAATGTTTGTAAGACTTCGCGCATGCGGCTGTGTGTGCGCGACTCCATTAAGTGGTTTACATTAGGCCTACTTCTCTCAAAATGGTTTTATACGCATACTAAAATGTGACTGACAGCCAGTCAGTGTTGTCCCCTGCCATCTATCTCAGGAGGGCGGCCCGCCCTCCCCCCGGCACCCCCCCGCCCCCCTTGAAGCTCAATGCAATTTTTAATTTTATTTTCTCTATAGCGCCAGATCCAACGAAGTCATTTAAAGTTACCTTTCCTATAGACATCTATACCTTTTATTTTATAAACAATACAAATAGTACTATTTGTCTTATTTACACGGGCCCTATGATTTCTGTCTCTAACGATTACATTCGCGCGCTCTGTAGCGCAAAACGCGGAGTTCCACCCCGGAATCGCTGAATCCAGTCATAAAAACATTACACTTAAATCAAATGGCACACACAAGTGAGCCTCTGGACACACTAGTATCTGATGTAAATATTAAGCCACAAAACGACTGATTTAAACATCCTGCATGTGTCTCTGTGTTAATGAATGGAGCAGACGCGCGGTTTTGTTTACTACATACAGAAGCGCGCGCGAGGCTTGCGGTGATATTAGCGTCTGACGTCTCAATGAAGACATAAATACATCAACAATATCTCCAAAACTGATCAAAACCAGCATTTTACCATTTCATTTGAGTAAAACTAGTCATATCATATACACACAGAACTTAAAGGTACTCGGCAACCCGTCAAAATAAAAGTCCTGTTTAACTTGAAGACATTGTGTCAGAAATAGCTATATTACTATTATTTAGTAGAATGTACGTAATACTACTACTAAAAAATAATAACACTTTATTTTTTAAAGAAATAATCATAAAATATGTCTTCAATGTTTTAAGTGTAATATAAATCCCCTTTATTTGCCAATTTAAATGTTTAATTTTCATTAATTAAAATATAAATTAAATCAATGTTTTATGGCTTCATCTGATAATCAGTAAAATTTAAATACACAACACAGAATTTCTGAGGGGGGGGGGGGGACATTTCATAAGGCTACTGTAAGAATAAATAATAATGGTTTGTATGCATTCAAATAATTAGACGTGCTAAAACACAGAATTTGGTAATAAAAAACAAAAAAATAAAACATTTCATACGGCCCTAAACGTAATTTTTGTTACACTTTTAATAAATTAACCAAACAAAAACAACACTTCTGAAGTAATTTTTTTGAATGAAAGTATAATTTATTATGAGCGACTGAAGCTCTTGGTTGATTTTGAATCACTCTGAAGAACCGCTCGGACTGATTCAGTCCAACAACTCGTCTTTTATAGCTTTTCAAGTCTTAAGATCTGGCCTGATGTTCAGTGTCAGGCCGGACAGGAAGTCCCGTCGTTCTCTCTGGGTGTGACGTCTCCTCGCTTTGTGAGCGTTTCCTGTTTACACTCGGAGCCGTGGAGTGTGTTGCTCTGTATTTAACAGAGATCCGTCAGGACTGAGCACACGTGATGCTGTAGATGATAGTAAAACAGTGCAGTTTATGTGACTGTAAAACTAGAACAGCTTTCTAATGTAAATTTCCCTCCGTCTCGTGAATAATGCAGGACAGGTTTAAACTAGTTTCTTGTATGTAGACGTCATTCTGAGCGGCTCTGGTATTGTACCTGATGGAGGTCAGGGAAGGGTGAGAGGTCATAAGGTCGGCTGTATTTTGAGAGCGTTCTTGAGTCATTGCCTGAGGGTCGTCTGTCACGTCCTGCACAGCTTCAGCTTGCATTAGGACCCTTATATAGATGCACTGTGACAGTACTACGGTAATACCGCAGTGCTTCAGTCAAACACACTCAGTTCGTGATTCTTGTGACCGCAAAACCTTTTGGATCTTCAGAATTATGATAAAATAATTCAAATGAGTTCTTCAGACACATACAAATTGTATTGTTTTTTGTAGAACTTAATAGTACATATAGTACAATAATAATTTTATATAAATGTATTAAATACAATTTATATTTTTGTAAACATTGTTTCATTTGATTTATTTTCATAGTTTTAATAATTTACTA
Source organism: Schizothorax lantsangensis (assembly GCA_027422415.1). NCBI lineage: Eukaryota > Metazoa > Chordata > Actinopteri > Cypriniformes > Cyprinidae > Schizothorax > Schizothorax lantsangensis. Next base: position 34,899,528 of record CM049852.1, on the reverse strand, counting down.
GAATTCGAAAATTTTAGATTTTATTTTAGAAAACCAATATTTATTTATTATTAAAAATACATATTATTAAATATAAATATTTATTATTATTATTGATAATAACTAACTATTATAATTTTTATTATATTTTTATTTACATTGTTGTAATAATAATAAAATATTTTATATAAAAATATTATTTAAAAATTATATATTTTTTATTTTTGCAAAAAAAAATACGTCATTACGTAATTCTTCCATTTGATTTATTTAATAGTTTTGATGACTTTACTGGTATTCTAATATTTGTGAGTTTATTCTTTAGAAAAAACTATTTATTTATTGTTAATATAATAACAATACATAATTATAATATAAATATAGTTTTTATAATTATTATTATAATAATCTTTGATAATAATCATATTTGATATTTTATTTACATTTTTTGTAATAATAATAATAATAATAATAATAATAATAATAATAATATAAAAGTTTTTATAATTATTATTATAATCTTTGATAATCATATTTGATATTTTATTTACATTTTTTGTATTAATAATAATAATAATAATATAAATATAGTTTTTATAATTATTATTATAATCTTTGATAATCATATTTGATATTTTACTTACATTTTTTGTAATAATAATAATAATAATAATAATAATAATAATAATAATAAATATTTAATAATTTTAAATTTTTAAAAATTATTATTTCACATCTATTTCACATCCATTTGTTTTATGTCATAGTTTTTAATACTTTACAAGCATTCTTAAATATGGATGTTTAAATGTTTAACTAGTAGTGCATACCATAATACTGAACGCTAGTGACCTTTTTTGTTCGTGGCTATTTGAGTTTTTATGAGTCTTCAGAGACTTTATAAACCATTTATGTATATAATGTATATGCATGTTATTGAATATTTCCCTTTTCTGAAAGCCTTCTGACAGTTATTGATGTCGATCAGTTCCTGTGCTGTTCTTGAGAATAATTCCCTCACTAATCACGTCTGACAGAGAGTGTGTGTGTGTGTGTGTGTGTGTGTGTCCCAGAATGCATCGGTGCGGTCCGCTGGGATCTCTGAGTTCAGTCCTGACCTCTGACCCGTGCCGCTCTGCCCATAACTGGAGAAACGCTGCTCTAGAGCCTCAGCAGAGATTTTCCACTCTATTTTTGTCTGCTTTAAATGACATTTCTGCACGTTTTATTTCTGAAACGTCTCGTGTTTTACTGAATGAATGCAGACGTCCGTGTGGATTTTTTTTTTTTTTCATGTGAGCTATAGCTTCTGACCTTTTGAATCAAAACATACAGACATCAATTACTGCTTTATTTAATCAGAAACAGTCTAAATGTTATTTGTGTATTTTACATTCATTTTATTAGAAGTAGCGCCCCCTACAGAATTAAAACTCCTTACTGAGCGGGCATTAGGACCCGGGGGAGGCTGTCACTGCTGCCGCTGCACGTGCTATTATTACGTATTAATGTTTACACTATCATACATCGAACGCTTCATTCTGTACATGCTTTCACAGATTAAATGCAGCGATCCAAACGAGTGAATATAATCATCATTCAGACAACTTTTCTTCAAGAATGAGCCACACACTGCTGATCTAATCACTAGCACCCCCTGAGCACATGTGAGTTAACCCATTCCTCTTATATACGAGACATATCGGCATCATTTTTCATATCGGGCCGATGCCGATATTTACATTTAAAGCCATTATCGGCCGATAATACCGTGCATCCCTAATACACTTTTGATATACCATAAAAATAACAGGTAGCCCATCTGAATTATATAACAGCTAGGCTATCCATCTCATAGTAGCTACCACAATTTTATTACCAGTAGAAGTGAAATCTTACTCTTCAAATCTGGGTTCTGTCTTATGTTTTAAAATCACTTACAGATGAAGTTTGTTCCCATCAGACTAACATGACAGTCACGCCACTATAAGCTTTTCTTTTACTTGTTTTCTCTCGCGATCTTTATTACATTACATATTTCATGGCACACTCGTTTTATGCGTGTTTGGCGCCACCTATTGTTGTGTGTGTGTTATTGACATGTCAAAGTCTAGACCCTGAATATAAGACGACTGCGTTTTTTCACACGTATTTCCAAGAAAAAAACATATATTTGGGTCAATACGGTATCACCAAGTTCAGATTAATGTCATGTAAACACAGCGTGCTCTTGAGTGTGAGATGTAGTGTGTGTTTATCAGACCTGCTGTTTATCTGCATGAATGCTAATCGATCATCAGGACGATTAAATCTGCCTCGTGTTTGCTCTGGACTCGTTCTGTTGAATAGACGCTCTGTTCTTCTGCTCTTCATCTGTGAGCCGCTCAAAGTCTCTTTTGTGAGAATGTGTTTAGTATAGCGATCATGTGAATACAGTCCGTGCAAACTCGTTATTAATGTTAAGGTGATTCCCTCAATGCACGTGTGTGTTTGTTAGACATGTATTCGGTAATGTGATGCATCACGGTAATGATGTAAACAAGCACGCATGAGAAGCGCCGAAGGGTGGTTTTATTGCTGGTTACTGTATGATAATTGAAATCGCAAAATGGCCTTAAATAATTAGTAAATAAACTGCAGAATGTTTTGAAATGCATGCACGAATTGCATGTATTCAGACAGCGCCGCACGAGCTCGTTAGCCAGGGTTCAGAGTTCATGTGACAATATGATACGTGCGACAAATATCATTTATAAATCTGCTGTTGTCAACAAAAAGAAGCGCTGAGGTCTTCCTTCGGGTTTCTGCCAAATAAAAACAGAAAAAGCAACTCCATTGACATTCATAAATGTTAATATTGTAATTTTACTGTTCTGTAAAATAAAATTAAAAGTAAGACAATAATAATTAGGCCTACAACAGCTCTGTTAATACATCTATTATAACATTCACACATAGTGCTCAGATTGGGATCTGTACTATTTTTAAAAGAAGTCTCTTCTGCTCAGAAAGGCTGCATTTATTGGTACAGTAAAAATACACGCCTGATTCAAGAAGGGGTCTCAAAAATGGCAAAAAATATTATTTTACTAACTTATTAGTTTTAAGTTAATTTGTGCTTTGTTGGTATAATTAGGGCTCTATGATTTACGCGATGCAGAAAACACGGAATCCAGTCATAAAAACTGAATTTATAGTTTAATGTCACGGAGTTTGTCAAAGTTTGGATGAATTAATCAAAAGTAGGTCATTACACTTAAATCATATCGTGATATGGACTAGTATCTGTAAATATTAAGCCACAAAAGTTTAAATATTTATATTACTATTATTTAGTAGAATGTACGTAATACTACTACTACTGTTGAAAAATTATACAACTTTTTTTTTTTTTTAAAGAAATAATCACAAAATATTTTAATTTTAATAGTAAATCCCCTTCATTTGCCAAACATTTGTTTTATTTTCATTAATTAAAATATAAATTAAATCAATGTTTTATGGCTTCATCTGATAATCAGTAAAATTTAAATACACAACAGTATTTCTGAGGGGGGGGGGTCATAAGGCTACTGTAAGAATAAATAAAAATGGTTTGTATGCATTCAAATAATTAGACGCTAAAACACAGAATTTGGTAATAAAACATAAGGTGAGAAAAAAATAAACATTTCATACGAGCCCTAAACATGTCATTTTTGTTACACTTTTAATAAATTAATGTTGAATTGTATAAGCTTCATGATTTTAGTTAATTAGACATGCTTTTTGATTAATAAAATTTAATTTGATCATTAAAAAAAGTCCAGAAAAATTAAAACGGGGAAAAAAATGAATTTGGGAAAAAATCAAACGGATTTCATAGGGCCCTAATATCCCCCCCCCCCCCGCTGTGCCGCTGCTCACAAATGTTAGTCTGGAGCCCTGCATCCCTGTCTGTTATACTTTATTATGACACACTTTTTTGCAACTAAATTTCAATATGGTGATAATACCGTATTCCGTGATAAAAGCATTAGCAATTAATCACACAATGAGTTTTTTTTTACGGTCACATGCATAGTCTTTATAAATATAAGCACAGATGCTGTTAACGAGGTCTGTGGTTATGAGTTGATCTTGTTGATTTGTGAGCGTCTGTCAATATTGTTAGCGTGACTGTATTGTCTGCCGCTCTGTGTTTGTGTAGATGCGGCACGTTTCTCTGTGTGTTTTACATGTGTGCTTTTCCACTGACGGGACGCTTCTCTTGAAAGAGAGCCGACGGTCCGCTGGATCACAACACACACACGTGACACGCTCTCATGCTCGGGGTTAAAGGTCAAGTGTGTGTCTTAGACCTGGTTCACAATTAGGGTTGGGTATCGTTTGGTTTTTTTCGATACCGGTGCCAAATCGATACTTTTAAAACGGTGCCGGTGCCTGAACCGATACTTGTTATATTTATATATATACACACACACACACACACACACACACACACACACACACACACACATACAGTATATGGAACTAATGAAGCTCCAGGAAATCCCCAATATGGACAAAGGCATTGCTATTCCTGTAACTGAGTAAACAGAAGATATAAACATTTTGAATGATAAAACAAATACATTAAACACTCGACTACGACAATATATAGCTTGTCTGTGTTATTCAAGCCATCTCTGGTATTTTCATAATTAAGTATATTTAAAATCCATTGCTAATCAATGCATTAGTAGCCTATGGAACATATTTTCTGCCTCATTCTGTGACAAGAAGCTATCAGATCACAAAAGGAAGCATTTAACTGGTGTTGTGGACTAAAAAGGTTATAATGTTCTATTTTGTTGGTTTAAACGGGTTTAAAAACGCTAATACAAGAGGATTTTAGCTTTAGGCATTTTAATTAAAGCTAGGGCTGGGCGGTATATAGAGTTTGTACGATATATTGATATATTCTTTATAATCAATACGTTATTATGAAGCAATACAGTTAATATACTATTATAATATATATATAATATTGATATACAGTAGTTTGATACGAGCGCATCTGATAAAATATCTAGGGAGGACACAGACTGAACTGTGGAGAAAGTGCATAATACAATTTGTTCTAAACATGTGACAAGCTTTATATGAAGGGCTATAAAAAAACTGGTAAGATACAGTAGCCTATAGTTTATAGTTTCAGTTTAAAGCGGCTCGCGCTCACAGATGCTCTGACAGAAAGGCTGCGTGTGCCGCTGACAGAGATGCTTCTCGCGCTGTTTAATGTTTGCTGTTTTCCGTAATGCATAACTTACAATTCACAGGTATATTCTCCATCTGTAAATGTTAGAAAGCCATGGAAATATTTCCATTTTGCTGTCAGAAGTGCGTGAGCTTTTGCTTTGCGATTCTCTGCTAAACTTCACAGACTTCATTTAGAATGAGCGCCGCCGTGCGCATGCGCGCCAAACAGACGGCGCACAATGAAATAGGAGCGCAATAACTCTGTCTAAAATATACATTTTGCTGAAATATTTGTAGTTGTAGCCTGTGATGCTTCTTACGTGCGTTTCGGAGAAACAAAGGACAAATATTTGAATCGATCGCTCAGGCATGGCACCGAAATGAGGCACCGAAATCTGCGTTCTGATTCGGTTCTAGTACATACCGGTTCCATAGGTACCGGTGCCATATTGGTACCGGGTTTCGGTACCCAACCCTATTCACAATATTTCATTTTTATGATCTCAAGATCAGTCCTTCAGTCTGTGCTGTTTTCAGGTGATGTGTGAACAAAGCTTCTCTAAACATTATTTGTAGTGTAATAAATCACAGTAAGCTTTGTGCTTTATCAGTTTTAATATAAAATACAGTCTCAGGATTCAAAATAGTCAGTTTTATAGGTAAATTCAAGCAACAAATGTGGTTTTAGCGCTCTTTGTGGTGAGAGATTGCTGTGTTTATTTAAAGACGTTCAGTGAACATAACGTCAATAATCAGCATTTTGATAAATGTATACACTGTATTACATATTCATTATATTTTTGCCGAACCTGTTAGTGATGACATTAAACAGTTTCTGTGAGAGCCACCATTTAAATGATACTAAATATTTAATGTCATTTATTTTAATATTTAATTTATTTATATCAAGGTTATTATAGTTAACTAAAACTAAAATCAGAACTAAAATGAAAACTATAAAAAAAATTAAATACTTAAAAAAATAAACTTTAACTTAAAAAAAAAAAGCTAATTGCCAAAGCAACATTTCTCATTTTAATTAAATTTAACTTGATGTACAACAATAGCTAAAACTGCAGGGGAGGGAAACATTTATATATATATATATATATATATACCTGTATATATGAATGAATGAATGAAAATGGCTCAGAGCGAAAAAAATAAATAAAAAAATTGTATGTATGTATGTATGTATGTATGTATGTATGTATGTATGCATGTATGCATGTATGTATGCATATGTATTAAACAGACACAAAAACTAATAAAAATTAAATCACACAACGAAATTACTTTAAAATGTAATGAAAATGAAAACATAAAAATAAAAACTATAATAGCATCTCAATGGTACTAAATTAACACAGATTTGTATCTACTCCAACAACAAATTGGAGTAAAAATATGGAGTAATAACATTATTAAATATAAAAACTCCCTTAAAACTTTGCAATTAAAATGTTTAATATTTAATATTATAATTTTTAAATTAAATATTGAATATTAAATATTTTAAATATTTTTAGATATTCTGCATACATCTCAGTTTTTGATTTATTATATCCAAAAATATTTCTGATTTTTAAAAAATAAAATTTTGCTATAGTTTGAACTCTTCTATTGGTTTTAACCCTTAATATTTTAATACCGTACCATCTGACAGGGTTCTCTGAATAGTTTACAGCTTTAATGGAGAGAGATTTTAATATAGATAGATATAGATATAGAGATGGATAGATAGATAGATAGATAATATATCCAAATGAATTGAAACTGAATGAAATGAAGTTTTGAATCGAATTGAGTCGTGATCTCAGGGTCTCTAACAGCTTTGTCCTCTAATGAGTGATGAGCATCAAGAGCCAGTGATTCCCACTGAGAGGTTCCAGCAGCCAATCAGAGACGAGTATCAGTCTGTGGAGACCCGCCCACTCTCTCTCTCTCTCTGCTGTATCTCTCAGTCTCTCTGTCAGTATTTTTAGCTCTCTCTGTCCTGGTTTCCTGACGGTCCGTCACTGATCTCCAGCTCTTCTGTACTGTACAGCTAATATAACACTGACGTGTTCCTTCATGATAAACCCAAGGCCTGATAGCTGGTGTTGTTCTGACATGAGCTGGTAATCCAGCAGGGTGTTTGTTTGGGGAAACCCCGTCAGACCGGCTCACCCTCGGCTCCTGTTTTCTGGAAATGAGCGTCAGCAAGCGTTCAGACGGACGTTTGTCGAAGGTTCGCCTCTGTTTGCCGTGATGCACCGCTGCTCTTCAGGAGTTTCCACTGTATTTGTGCATGAATGATGATTAACTACAGCGTTTCACTAGATTTGTAATGAGATGCGTTGGTAAACTGTAATGAGATGCATTGGTGAACTGTTTTCACTGAACCTTAAAGAAAAGCTGGAGGGTTTAAAGATACAGAGACACGAGTATTGAAATTTTACTACAGTGCAAAATAATTCATATTTATATATATATAATTGAATTAATAATTAAGCCTAATATTATGAAATATTAATTTTTACAGTGCAGTTTTTATATTACAATATAATAATAGTGAATGTGAATGTGAAAAGTGAATAATAATAATTATTATTAATTATTGATAATAAACAGACGTCTTTTGTGTTCCACAGAAGTAAGTCATACTCTCCCTCATGTTGTTCAAACCTGTAATTGATGACAGTGTGATGATTTATGGGTGAACTGTCCCTTTAAGATTATCAATAGAGTGTGTATGCATGTGTGAGTGTGTGTTTGTGTGTGTGTGTATATTTGTGTGTGAATGTGTTTGCTTGCATGTCCATTTCCATGTGTGTGTGTTTCCGCATGTGTCTGTTTCTGCGTGTCCGTTTTCATGAGTGTGTTGCATGTCAGTTTGTGCATGAGTGTGTGTGTGCATGTTTGCATGTGCACGTGCACATTTGCGTGCGTGTGTGAGAGTGCCTGTGTGTGTGTAAGCGAGAGTGTGTGAGAGTGTCTGTGAGAGTGTGTGCGTTTCCGTGTGTGAGAGTGCCTGTGTGTGTTTGTGTGTGTAAGAGAGAGTGTGTGAGTGTTTGTGTGTGTGAGAGTGTGTGCGTTTCCGTGTGTTTGTGTGTGTGTGCGTTTCCGTGTGAGAGTGCCTGTGTGTGTGTTTGTGTGTGTAAGAGAGAGTGTGTGAGTGTTTGTGTGTGTGTTTGTGCGTGTAAGAGAGAGTGTGTGAGAGTTTGTGCGTTTCCGTGTGTTTGTGCGTGTGTGAGAGTGCCTGTGTGTGTTTGTGTGTGTGAGAGTGTGTGCGTTTCCATGTGAGAGTGCCTGTGTGTGTGTTTGTGTGTGTAAGAGAGAGTGTGTGTGTGTTTCCGAGTGTTTGTGTGTGTGTGTGTGTGTGTGTGTGCGTTTCCGTGTGAGAGTGCCAGTGTGTGTAAGAGAGAGTGTGTGAGTGTTTGTGTGTGTGTTTGTGCGTGTAAGAGAGAGTGTGTGAGTGTTTGTGTGTGTGTGAGTGTGTGCGTTTCCGTGTGTTTGTGCGTGTGTGAGAGTGCCTGTGTGTGTGTTTGTGTGTGTAAGAGAGTGTGTGTGTGTGTGTGCGTTTCCATGTGAGAGTGCCTGTGTGTGTTTGTGTGTGTAAGAGAGAGTGTGTGTGTGTTTCCGAGTGTTTGTGTGTGTGTGAGAGTGTGTGCGTTTCTGTGTGTGTGTGTGTGTGTGTGTGTGTGTTTCCAAGTGTTTGTGTGAGAGTTTGTGTGAGTGTGTGCGTTTCCGTGTGAGAGTGCCTGTGTGTGTGTTTGTGTGTGTAAGAGAGAGTGTGTGTGTGTTTCTAAGTGTTTGTGTGAGAGTGTGTGTGCGTTTCCGAGTCTGTTTGCATGCGTGTACGTTTGTGCGTTTGCGGGTGTCTGTGTGTGAGTGTGTATGTTTGTGCATGTGTGCAGAGTGTGTGTGTGTGTAAGAGAGAGTGTGTGTGTGTTTCAAGTGTTTGTGTGAGAGTGTGTGTGCGTTTCCGAGTCTGTTTGTGCGTGTACGTTTGTGCGTTTGCGCATTTGTGTGTGCATATCGATTGTGTGCATTCTGTTTGTGCATTTCCGCGTGTGTGCGTTTCTGTACGTTATTGCGATTGCATTTGTGTGTGAGAGAGTGTGTGTACGTTTCTGTGTGTGTGTGTGTTTCATATCATCAGCTGATGTTGTTGTTTGTTTGTTTCTGCATAATCATGAACAAAAACGCTTTCACACGTTCCGTAATTATTCTTTGAAGTAACCAGCGTTTTTAGATTTTTTTCATTGAAGCTAAACCTCAGAAACCTTTAGAATTGTTTTTGCATTTTGATTTATATAGTGTAATTTATTTATTAACTTCTATCTTGTCGCTGGTTTCTCACCATGAATGTAGTCATGGCACTAAACAGAAGTATGTGGCAGTGATTCAGTATCTATGATGTGTTCTGATGTGTGTGTTTCTCTGATGCGAGTCTGAGTCTAGTTCTCGGAGCAGAATCAGCGCAGTGAACCGCGAGCGATTATAGAGCCGTGTGAGCATAAAGGCCACGTGGAACTGAAACGGCTCATTTTTCCAGAATTGAAAGGAGTTTGATCTAAAAGCAGCACACGTCTGTCATCATCTGATGAAAGCACCTGTTATCCCAGGCAGCGCTCGCTGTTGTTTCTCTCTCCTTTTAAAGGCATATTCTCACGGCGCTCCTGAAATACGTTTGGCTAAATCCGAGCGCTCCGAATCCCCCGAGGGAGTGTAAACCAGGCCGGATCGGTGCAGATTTTCATCAGGCCTCCAGGGGAGATCCTCTCTAATTAACTGCAAATTAACTTTTGATAAGCTGGTGTTTTTAGCTGCGCTCTGGAGGAGCTCAGTCCTGCTTTAGCTGCGGGTCAGATCTGATGCTGAACCCGCCGTGACCCGCGGCTGTTTCCAACGGGCTTCCATTGTCTTCAGCTTTCAAGGAATATTTGATGAGTTTATTTGCAAAAACGGATAACTCCAATTTTTTAATTTTCAAAAATCATGTTTTTTATTATGTTATGTTTTATTGTGTTAGTTAGCTGTATTTGTTAGTTATATTTTACCTAGTCAAAATAACCCGACTGCAGTTTGATTGAGATTAATGCAATGCACAATGAAAAAACATGATTTTTGAAAATTGTTAAAAACAATTTATCCGTTTTTGCAAATTAACTCTTCATTTTGCACATTTTGGTCAGAGAAACATATAAATGATACTTGATGTAAAGCCTTTTTTTAAGTTTTAGATTTATATTATATAATATTTGCAAAATATTATTATTTTAATAATGTATTGTTACAACTTTATTCTCGTAATCTTTTTTTTTAACTTTATTTTGAAGTATTTTGACTAATCTCACATTGCACTGTCTTCATTCTCATAACGTTATTACTTTATTCTTGTAATTTTTACTATTTTCTCAAAATATGATGACTATTCTCATACTGTTTCAGCTTTATTCTCACAATCTTTGTTTTTAACTTTATTCTTGTAGTTTTTCTCATAATGTTATGACTCTAATCTCAAATAGCTTCAAATGTATTCCTGCAATCTTAGTTTTCGTGTAATATTATGACTTTAGTCTTCCTTTTTTTTCTCAAAATATGACTTTAATCTCATACTGTATTCTAATTTTAACTTTTCTAAAAAATTATCTTTAATATTGTTACAACTATATTCTCACAATCTTGTTTTTGACTTTCTTTTGCTTAGTTAGTCTCTTAATTTTTACTTTTTTCTCAATTTATTCTCATAATCTTGCATTTTTGTAATTGACATTTTTCCTCAAAATGTGTTTTTCTCTGCTCATATTTGTCTCAGTATTAATATTCCTTTGATTTAGTTTTTGTTTGCAGTCACATGAAATCCAATCAGTCCGTCATGAATAAAATCAAAGCAAGCTTTTTTATGTGGAGCTAAATATGAAAATGATGTTTCACGTTAACTCAAGCAATGCTTTTATAGAGTAGTTTTAGCATTTCAGCATGTTTACAAACACACGCTTCACTCAGGACTGTGTGTGTGTGTACGTGTGTGTGCGTGTGTACGTGTACGTGTGTGTGTGACGTGTGTGTGTGTGTGTACGTGTGTGCGTGACTATTTTAGTGGTGTTTCCCTCTGTGTCTGTAATGTCATGGTTCAGTGTGTGCGTGTGTGTGTGTACGTGTGTGTGTGTGTGTGTGTGTGTGACTGCTGGCCATATTTAGTGGTGTTTCCCTGTGTCTGTAATGTCATGGTTCAGTGTGTGCGTGTGTGTGTGTACGTGTGTGTGTGTGTGTACGTGTGTGTGTGTACGTGTGTGTGTGTGTGTGTGTGTGTGTGTGTGTGTCCCGTGTGTGTAATGTCGGTGGTAGTGTGTGTGTTTGTGTGTGTGTGTGTGTGTGTGTGTGTGTGTACGTGTGTGTGTGTACGTGCCATATTTAGTGGTGTTTCCCTCTGTGTCTGTAATGTCATGGTTCAGTGTGTGTACTGCGGGCCATATTTAGTGGTGTTTCCGTCTGTGTCTGTAATGTCATGGTTCAGTGTGTGTGTGTCTGTGTGCTGTGTATTTAGTGGTGTTTCCGTCTGTGTCTGTAATGTCATGGTTCAGTGTGTGTGTGTGTGTCTGTGTGTGTGTGACTGCTGGCCATATTTAGTGGTGTTTCCGTCTGTGTCTGTAATGTCATGGTTCAGTGTGTGTGTGTGTGTGTGTGTGTGTGTCTGTGTGTGTGTGACTGCTGGCCATATTTAGTGGTGTTTCCCTCTGTGTCTGTAATGTCATGGTTCAGTGTGTGTGTGTGTGTGTGTGTGTGTGTGTGTGTGTGACTGCGGGCCATATTTAGTGCAGTGTTTCCCTCTGTGTCTGTAATGTCATGGTCCAGTGTGTGTGTCCTTATATAGTCTTGTGCGGTGGGTAGAGTCACTCTGTGTGTGTGTGTGTGTTGCCCACATTCACTCTTAGACATGATAACATGTACACTGATGCTCTCAAACACACCTGTATTTACTCTCAGCACAGACTCACATGAGGTTTCCAGAAGAATATTGATTGTTAGTAGTTGAGTTATTGTAGTATTTATTCATGTATGTACAGTAACAGGCTGCTTTCATTCTTATGAATGATCCGCGTCACTGCATGCTGATATCAGACACACTGGTCATGTGAATCTGAAGGGATAGTTCAATCCTGGCATCATTTATTCATCCTAACCCAGTTTCGGCTCTAATTGACTTCATAGTATGAATAAAAATACTATGGAAGTCAAAGGCTACCAGAAGCTGTTTTTTTTTTGGTGTTATTTTAGTATCACTGATATAATTTTTGTTAATATGTTGAGTTAAATGTTATTTTTATAGTTCCTGTTTTTGTTTTAATTGTATTTTTTGTGATTTAGTTGTCACTTTCATGCATGACTATAATAATGCCGGGTCCTCGTGATGAAACTCTGAAGGTCTGACTGATCTCTCGTTCCTCTTTCAGCTGGAGAACCTACAGAAGATGTGGCTGAGGGAGTTTTACCAGGTAAGAAACTCCTCTGATCTCCTCATCTGTTTGACAGGCTCCGCCTCTCCAGTGCATCTCGGATGCGATTGGCTCACCTTCATGACATCACTGTCTGATACTGATGTCACAGTAGATCTGTGCACTGAAAACGATGTGTAATGTGTAACGGGTTTCTTTGTTCTTCAAAGAACTTGCTTCGTTGTTGCAACAATCACAGCTTTTTGTAGGTAGACTGCTCTTTTTGTTTCACTTTTGTTTTTATTTCACATTTTTATATTGTTACCTTTAAATAGAAATTATTTTAAATGTTCCTTTATTTGTTCTATATATATATATATATATATATATATATATATATATATATATATATATATATATATATATATATATATATATATATACATATATATATATTATACATATTATGTTCATATAAATATATACATACATATACATATATATATATATATATATATATATATATATATATATATTATATATATTACATACATATTTATATATATACATATTTATAGACATATATATACATATTTATATATATACATATTTATACATATTTATATATATATATATATATATAAATAAATAAATAAATAAACATAAATAAATAAATAAAAATAAATAAATAAATATTTTTTATTTATATATATATATATATATATATATATATATATATATATATATATATATATATATATAAATAAAAATTATTTATTTATTTATTTTTTAACAATTTTTTTATTTATTTTTTCATTTATTTTTTTTATTTATATATATATATATATGTAAATAATAAATAAATAAATAAAAATTAAATTTTAAATATATATATATATATATATATATTTATTAATAAATTTTTTATATATATATATTATATATATATATATATATATATATTTATTTTTTTATTTATTTATTTATTTTTTTATTTATTTATTTATTTATTATTTTTTTATTTTTTTATTTAGTAAAAAGCAGTGAAAAAAGCAATAAAGCAGTAAGTGATCACTGTTTTTAACAATTGTTGATTTTGCAGTAAACAATTTGTATGTATTTTGAACTATATCTTTTCTGTCCAGATAATTTTTTTTTAATAGAGGGCAAAAAATAAATAAACACCCATTTACATTTTTGGAGAGCAAATGCATGCATACAATCGATGTATTGATTATGGAAAAAACTGAGATATACATTTTTAGCTATTATGGCTGAAATCATAATGTCAGCTATTTTAGTTAATATTGTAATCATGATTATTTATTGCAGTTAGCATGGGTGATATGACCAAATGTTATGAGATTTTTGTTTTGTTTACTACTCGTACTGAAGCGTGTGATGCTTCCGGTGATATTAGCGTCTGCCGTCTCACTAATGAGGACATAAATACATGAACAATATCTCCAGAACTGATCTGAGAGTCAGTCCATGAGCATTTGACCGTTTCATTTGAGTAAAACTAGCGTCATCATATCATATATACACACAGAAATCTAAATGTATTCTCGGCAACCCGTCAAAATAAAAGTTCGGTTTAACTTGAAGACATCGTGCCAGAAATATATTACTATTATTTAGTAGAATGTATGTAATACTACTACTGTTGTTGAAAGATTAATAAAACTTTTTTTTTTTTAAAGAAATAATCACTTTTTTTCATGTTTTAATATTAATAGTAAATTCTATTTACTTGCCAAAAAATATAATTTAATTGTTATTAATTAAAAGATAAATTAAATTAATGTTTTATGTCTTCATTTGATAACTAGAAAAATGTAAATACACAACACATTATTTGAGAGAAAAAAAATCATAAGGCTATTGTAAGAATAAATAAAGCTTTTCATTCATGCATTCAAATAATCAGACGCTAAAACTGAATTTGCTAACAATAAAACATAAGGTGAGGAAAAATAAAATATTTCATACGGCCCTAAACATGTCATTTTTGTTAAACTTTTAATAAATTGATGTTAAATTGTATAAGTGTCATGATTTTAATTAATTAGACATGCTTTTTGGTTAATAAAATTTAATTGAACCATTTAAAAAACAGTCCAGAAAAATTAAAACGGAAAAAAATGAAAATTTGGGAAAAAATAAAACAGATTTATTTTGTCTCAAATAGAACTCACGATTCTATACTAAACAAAATATTAATTGCTGCAGTCTATTTAAAAGTGTTTAATTAATTTGATTGAATTATTAAACATTTTAATATATGTACTTAAAATCTAACATATTTAATAGACCAATTTTTCATACTGAAATTATGAAAAAGTAGTTTGAATGAATGATTCAATGACTCGCTCATAAATACTTCACTTGTTTCATTACTGGATGAATCAGCGTTTTTGAACGAATCTCTTGAATGAATGATTCAATGACTCGCTCATAAATACTTCACTTGTTTCATTACTGGATGAATCAGCGTTTTTGAACGAATCTCTTGAATGAATGATTCAATGACTCACTCATAAATACTTCACTTGTTTCATTACTGGATGAATCAGCGTTTTTGAACGAATCTCTTGAATGAATGATTCAATGACTCACTCATAAATACTTCACTTGTTTCATTACTGGATGAATCAGCGTTTTTGAACGAATCTCTTGAATGAATGATTCAATGACTCACTCATAAATACTTCACTTGTTTCATTACTGGATGAATCAGCGTTTTTGAACGAATCTCTTGAATGAATGATTCAATGACTCACTCATAAATACTTCACTTGTTTCATTACTGGATGAATCAGCGTTTTTGAACGAATCTCTTGAATGAATGATTCAATGACTCACTCATAAATACTTCACTTGTTTCATTACTGGATGAATCAGCGTTTTTGAA
>CM049852.1:34876491-34878991 GCA_027422415.1 Schizothorax lantsangensis | reverse complement strand
TGAAGACTGCAGTAATGATGCTGAAAATACAGCTTTGATCACAGAAATAAATTACAGTTTAACACATATTCTAATAAAAGCAGTTATTTTAAATAGTAAAAATATTTCAGAATTTTGCTTTTGCTGTATTATTATATATTTTTTTTAGTTTAACTTAAAGTACTAAAATAACTAAAACTGAATTAAAAAAAACTGTATAAACATATTACAAAAAAAACTAAAAAAAATGCAGCAAATATTCTAAAACTTTAACTATAATTAAAATGAATATGAAATATAAAACTCAAAGCTATAATAGTAAATCCAGCTCATCCTGGAGTCACGTTCTCCATCAACTCTTTAATTCTTCTCATATAAACCTGTGTTATGTGATGTTTACTGATGCGGTGACTGTAATAATGATGATTAATAAACACATGTTTAATGTGTCAGACGTGCGACGCTTCATTTGAATCAGCAGATTCTCATCCGTCATTATTTGCTCATTAAATTAGACCAACACAACATTAAACACGATCAGTATTTCAGACGGACAGCGGACTGAGAGAGATATGATCATAAGACACTGATACAGTGAAACATCAGTGACACGTTTGGCTTGTTTTTATCTGAAGGCTTCTGGTTAAATGACTGAACATTAGTTTAGTAGAGATATAAATTGTGCAGGTGTATATACTGTAGACCATTGGTCTCAAACTCAATTCCTGGAGTGCCACAGCTCTGCACAGTTTAGCTTCAACCAGCTCCAAATCACACCTGTTTGGAAGTTTCTAGTAATCCTGAAGACCTTGATTAGCTGGATCAGGTGTGTTTGATTAGGGTTGGAGCTAAACTGTGCAGAGCTGTGGCCCTCCAGGAATTGAGTTTGAGACCACTTCTGTAGATAGATAGATAGATAGATAGATAGATAGACACTACTAACCGCATCGCTCTGTTTGTTTTGTTTTGATGATTTGTTTGGGCAGGAGTGTCTCCTGCTCTTTTAGACGTTTAATGGCTTGCTAATATTTATTTATCATTCACACAGTTTAACACCTGGTGACAGCTGTGATATTAATAGCACTTTTATATAACCATAAGCACTCATGTCTAGTTATTGTGCTGGTCTGAACAGACTCTACATCCGTGCTTCTCCACCTTTTTGACTCCAGTGCTTCTCCAGTTATTTTATTTACAGAAACTAGGAGTGATTTTTTTTGGTTGTATTATGTTATTAATTATATATAAAAAAGTTACTGTATAATTCAAGAACTCAATGTTTTTTTTGAAGTAAACATAAACGACAATAACATAAAATAAAAATGTTTATTTATAATATAATATTTATACATTCATTCATTCATTCTTGCTATTTGTACCTGAAACTTGACACATTTCCATGATATTGTAAGATTTTATTATTTTAATTTATTTTTTATAAATTTAAGACTTTACTCATATATCCCAGTTTCCCGGATTCACTTCACTTTTGGTGTGAAAGGGCTTTACATTTGTACAATAACTTTTTTTTATATTAAAAACTAACAAGCAAACCCTGCCCAGATTTAAAAAGCAACTCAAAAGTAACGTAACGCATTACTTTCCATTAAAAGTAACTAAGTAACGTAATCAGTTACTTTTTTAGGGAGTGACACAATATTGTAATGCATCAGTTTTAATCGTAACTCTCCTCATCACTGGTTGTGTTCTGTGCTCCTGCAGACGGTTCAGACGCACCGGCCGCTCTTCGTGGCTCTTCACTGTCAGGAGGTCGGAGGGAAGAACTACGAGGCGTCTATGACACACGTGGACAGCTTCATCAAGTAAGTTCCTCTGAAGCGAGTGTGCATCCGGTTCCTGATCAAACAGCGGCTCCAGCTCCAGTGTGTGTGTGTGTGTTTTTCAATATCGTCTCATTATTAAAGGCCAAAGCTAATATTTACACACACCTGAGCAGCTCAACAGCACTGTTTGTTCAGCACAACCTGCAGACGCCGTAAAGAAACCATCGCTGACGACTGACTGAGAGTACTACGGTATTACCGTGGTTTTTGTGTACCAACTCTTTGATACAGTACACACATTTCTAAAGCTCTAAATGATCAAACTTTGCTGTTTCTCACTCAATCTCCTCATGTTTTCTGTCTCTGATTGATAGTTTAGAGTGTTTTATCCAGTAAAAGCTCTTTTAGTGCTGCTTCAGAGTCAAATCTTGACTGATTTTGATCAAGTAAACGTCAGAATAACTGCAGTCATATCTCCAGATGAACACTTACTGGACTGAAGCAGCTCAGCTTTACTTGATTCTCCATCAATCATGTTTTAGTCTCAAATCTGATCATCAGGATCTTTTGAGGAGCGTTTGTTTCTCAGCGGAGGAATGATCTTCATCTCACATCTTCTGAGGAGCCTTTATTATTCATCTCAATCAGCATTGCATTATGTTATAATCTCATTTTACTAAGACATTATTGGAGATATAGACTGATATTTAGATCATTTTATGTCAGTATCTGCTCTA
>CM049852.1:34856491-34863991 GCA_027422415.1 Schizothorax lantsangensis | reverse complement strand
CTCGCTCGCTCGCTCTCTCTCTCTCTCTCTGCACTGTAAACACGAGCTGTGTTTGTGTCCTTTACATCCGTTTCAAACGCTACTGAGCCGCCTGCTTAGACAGTGTTTGAAGGCATCATGGATGATAATCTCACAATGCACCACAAGCATTTAAAACGTTTGAGATACGATGCTAGTTAGTAGAAAATACCAGTAAATGTGCATCAATCTCTACTGATATTTATTGATAAAATGACATTATTTAGGTCAGATTAATAATGCAATATTTTACATTCACATGTATACATTTACATTGCATTCAAAGTTATCAGTTCTTGCTTCAGTGTGTGTTATTTTAGCATAATTGAGATACTATTATAATTTCATTTTATTATTTTTAGCAGTTTTTATTTTTATATTTGTATTTTAATTGTTTTAATTTAAATTTAAAATTTAGTTTTTAGTTACAATTTAGTAAACATTTTTTTTATTAATTTTTTTTTTTTTTTTTTTACATGTCTAAGTTTTAATTACATTTTTTTTTTACATCGTTTTAATTTTATCTCAGTTTTACTTTAGAATTTTAGTACATCAAATTAAATTAAACTAAACTAAAATGAGAAGTGCTGCCTTGGCAACTAGTTGAAATATAAGTTTTGTTTTAATTTAATTAAAATTAATTAATTTTATTAAAACATTTTTTTTTCAGTCTCTCTCTCTATTAGGGCTGCACAATTAATCGAATTTCTAATCGCGATTACGATTATGGATGCCACGATTACATAATCGTTCAAAGCCGCGATTACAAAAATAAATAATTAAAAATGCCCACTTGCAAAGCCGCGATTATTCTGCGTGCTTAAGAGGTGTTTGCAGCGCGGGGTTTAACAAACTGCCCAAACACACTGGATAAGAGCATTATTCTGTGTGCTTAAGAGGTGTTTGCAGCGCGGGGTTTAACAAACTCTGTTGTGCAATAGATATGTTAAACGCCAAACTGGATAAGAGCAAAAGCGGAACAAAATAGCGGAACTAAGTTAGTGAACTGCGCGCCACACGGACCTTTAATCCGCGCGCCTCATGATAGATATGTTAAACGCCAAACGTGTCAAAAGCGGAACAAAATAGCGGAACTCGTTTGAACTCGCGCCACACGGACCTTTATCCGCGCGCCTCAAGCGGCGCCACCTGAGCTCTTATTTCAGTGACCAGTACACGCACTAAACAGCGCTGTGAAATCAGTAAGAAGCACAGTTCAAGAGTTCTCCAGTACATATCACGTCTCTTTCATTTAAACTAGTTTAAAGCCAAATAAATCAGCTGTTACTCAATCAACACTGATGCAGAAACTGTGCAACAACGTCCAGTTACAAGACGTTTCAATCCACAAATCACCCACATTTACCATAGTTTTATGTAGTGACATTGACTAACGGTAACAATGTTACGGTGGCAGAAAAGTAGGATATTCATATATTAATATACTAAATATGTTAAAGGAGTAATGGAATAAATTACATGTATTTAGTTAATTATCTATCAGTTGATGTGGATTTGTAATTGACTGAATGTGTTTAGGCTACTGTTTTTCAACGCAAACACCATAGAAACCATATAGTTAGGCTACTTTTTTTTTACCATGGTAATGATGTGCTGTCACTTTTGGTTATGTATAAAAGATGAGGTTACATTTCCCACAATGGTACTGTCACATGCTCCTGTTCTATCCCAACTCAAGCTAAACCTGCTCCTCTGAACTCAAGCTTGTTCTAATGTGCAGTGCTGCTGTCAAATGTAATATTTGTTCAAAATGTAGTATGAAATTTCTCTGACTCAGTAGTAAAATGTTTTAGTATAATTTGCATCTGTTTAATTGTAAATTAAATATATGGCTGTATAGACCATTGACATTTGTTACAATGCAGCACAATAGCCTTTTTTTAAATATATATTTTATATAAAAATATGGCATGTATCAAACAATGAGGCTCAATGTTCATAGATTAATAATCGCAATAAATGTTCAATGTTTTCACAATTATGATTTTTGTCATAATCAGCTTCATGGCATAAATCTGTTCAAAATATTTATCGTTATTAATAATCGCAATTACACAAGTAAAATTATCCACAAATAATGCTTTTTCCACTTAAACACCAAACCTGGAATTGATTGACACAAGACAAGTTATGATTTTTGTCATAATCTGCAGCCCTACTCTCTATGTATATATTTATCACTATTTATCACTAACCACTTCAGCAATTTTAAAAGGCTGAATCTTTTTCCACTTATGTTATTTCCAAGACAAGTTGCAAAATGATTAAACTCCAGTTTGGTGAAATATAGCGGATGAGCTGATCATTTATGACCAGCGGCCAAGTGTTATTTCCGTTATCAAACGTGTGGGAAAACAATTGGCACAAGGTTAATTTTATTGCTAGCTCCATGCATTTGTGAGCAGCAGCGAAGCGTCCTGATGAATGGCCTTCCTGCGCCGACGGGAATTCAGATGAGGCCGTGTGAAGGGAACCCGCTCCTGAAATTCACATGAATCTGACACAAACTTCAGCCCAGACGCTTTTAGGACTCTTAAAATCTGTGCGTGTCGCTCGTTATCAAAGCATATGTCTGTATCTCAGCCCGTGATCTATAATATAGAACATACAGTACATATAATACATCCACATCAACTTCCATTGCATTCAAAGTACACGATTCTTTATAATCAGATTTTTAACTTGATATACTAAAATAACTAAAACTTTATAGTCATAAACAGACATAAAATATTATTACAAAATACTAAAAATTACAGAAACACAAGTTACCAAATTAACAATTTTAACTAAAATTAAAATGACAAAAAATATATAAAAATATAAATAAAAATAAAATAAATAAATAAACTATTCTAGTATCACATGTGATAAAAAAGAAAAAAAAATTGTTTTATTTTTATTTATATTTTTATATTTATATCTAAAATATTTTTAATCTTAGTCATTTTTTGTGTTTTTGCCATTTTTAGTGGTTTTTATTTTTTTGTCTATATAGTTATTGATTTTTTTTTTGTTTGTTTTAGGTATTTTAGTACATCAAGTTAAATGTGATACTATTAAATATATATATGTGATTATGATTAAATATTTTTTTTTTTGTCATTTTAATTTTAGTTAAACTTGTTAATTTTGTAACTTGTATTTCTGTAATTTTTGACTGTTTTGTTGTAATATTTTATGTCTCTTTATGACATGATAAAGTTTGTTATTTTAGAATATCAAGTAAACTAAATTAAAATGACAAATGTTGCCGTGGCTAGAAATTGACAAGAATCTGACTCCTGAATTTTGGCTTAAACGCTGTGAATGTCTCGTGTTATCAAAGCAAGTGTCTGTATTTGTGCTCAGATGCTGTTATGAAACATTTGGAGTCACTTTATGGCTTTTTAAGAAAACAGATTGGTGTTAATTCAGTGTCATGTTCAGTAATTCTTGTTTTACTCTCCTAGTATACCCATGATTCATTCTGTGCATGTTTACCATTACTTTATGAACGGAGCACATTTCATCTGATCAGCTCGTGACCTTCCTGTTACGCCTCGAGTCTGAAATGTTTCATTTTATGAACGGCCCCCTCTCTCTCGCACACACACACGCACACACACACGCACACACACACACACACACACACACACACACACACACACACACACACACACACACACACACACACGCACACACACACACACACACACACACACAGAGAGAGAGAGAGACACACACACACACACACACACACACACACACACAACACACGCACACACACACACACACACACACACACAGAGAGAGAGAGAGAGACACTCACACGCACGCACACACACACACACACACACACACACACACACACACACACACACACACACACACACACACACACACACACAGAGAGAGAGAGAGACACACACACACACACACACACACACACACACACACACACACACAGAGAGAGAGAGAGACACACACACACACACACACACACACACACACACACACACACACACACACACACACAGAGAGAGAGAGACACTCACACACACACACGCACACACACACACACACACACACACACACACACACACACACACACACACACACACACAGAGAGAGAGAGACACGCACACACACACACACACACACACACAGAGAGAGAGAAAGAGAGAGAGACACACTCACACACACACACACACACACACACACACACACACACACAGAGAGAGAGAGAGAGACACACACACACACACACACACACACACACACACAGTGCTCATTTCTCTAGTCTCTGGCAGGTGTGTTTTAGGCATTAGTTTGTGTTTCTCGTTCACATGGACGCCGTCAGACGCCGCTGTCCTCTAAAAGACTCTCTTTAATTACGGCAAACTGACTTTGCTTACCCTTCATTTGGCACATCTCTCACAGAGCACATTTGTTTGTGTGTGATATAAACACACACACACACACACACACACACACACACACTCCATCAGCATTATTAATGCAGCTAAAAGCATCTTAATGCTGCGGCTCATCATTAGCCGTGTGTGTGTGTGTGTGTGTGTGTGTGTGTGTGTGTGTGTGTGTGTGTGTGTGTGTGTGTGTGTGTGTGTGTGTGTGTGTGTGTGTGTGTGTGTGGACCAGCAGTGTTAGGTCAAAAGTCATTTGGTCTGAATGTACATCTTCATAAAACTTAATTTCTGCTTATAAACAAGTTTGGTTTCTCAATCTAATTTCATGCTATGTGCTATGTCAAAGCCTTGGGCTCTATGAAATCGCTTTTATTTTTTCCACAAATTCTATTTAATTTTTTCCCACATTTCATAATTTTTTTAATTTTTTTCAGCAAGTTCTGTTTAATTTTTTCCTCCCAACTTCTGTTTTCCCCCAAATTGTTTTTATTATTATTATTATTAATATATATATTTTTTTTAATTTTTCTGGATTCTGTATGAATGGTTTAATTTAAACGTAATAATCAAAAAAATGTGTAATAAATTGAATGAATAAAAAAATAACAATTAAAATAATTTATAACAGTTTTAACAAATGTTGGTAATCAAATGAATGCATGAAACTTAAAAAAAATTGAATTAATCTTTTTAAATGTAGTCAAATAAAATGTATTTTTTCAGATTTTTGGCAAACAAAGTGCTGCACAGCTGTTTAAATCAAAATTTGTGTTAAAAAATGGTGTGATATTCCTTAAAATTACTGTTTTAATA
Source organism: Schizothorax lantsangensis (assembly GCA_027422415.1). NCBI lineage: Eukaryota > Metazoa > Chordata > Actinopteri > Cypriniformes > Cyprinidae > Schizothorax > Schizothorax lantsangensis. Next base: position 34,858,730 of record CM049852.1, on the reverse strand, counting down.
AACTGTATTATTATTACTTTGAGAAATACATTATGCTATACAATAATATATTCCTGTTATAATTTGTTCAAGTTAAACCAGGCTTTTATTTTGGCGGGTTGTCGCTGGTTGTCGTTTCTGTGTGTATCTGACGATAGATTTTATCAGGTGAAGTGATTATCACTTTCTCTGCTTTTGATTTATTCGTCCAAAATGTGCCAAATTCCGTGATATTCTGTGTTATATAATAAATAATTTTTTTGTGACTGGATTCCATCTGTATTTTCACTGAAATCATAGATCCATACAAACCTGATTGAGTTGTGTGGCACGCGACTCTGAATTAATAAACATCACAGTTGCATGTTAAGTTAATGTTAAGTCAGGCATCATTAGTACTGCTCGTTAACTAAGCAATCAGATGCACAATTTCAGTAAGTTGCTAATCTAGTAGTGTTGATCTCTGGTCCTCAGATCGCTGACTCTGTCTCAGTTGACTGTTAGGAGCATTGATTTGGGAGTCTGTCTGACGCCCTCCGGTCACTCCGCTAACGGACTATTAATGAGTCGGACAGCGGCGACACCAATCAACGGGCCTCTGATGGATCGCCGGCGTTCTGGGGCAAAACTCTGCTGGTCGGAGTGAGATCTCAAAAGCGATTAGCATAGAACGCATTAGAAATGCAGCGCTCCACCTCTGCTAATTAAATACCCAAAGGTTGCATTTGTTGTTCTTATTTATCCTTTATTGACTCGCATTTAATAATTCATTAAGCCCAAGCTTTTGGGCCTCGTTACAGTGCTTGATGAAGAGCCCTCGAGTGCATGCGGCAAATCCCAGCACAGAGAGAGAGAGAGAGAGAGAGAGAGCAGAGAGAGAGCAGAGAGAGAGAGAGAGAGAGAGAGAGAGAGCAGTCTTCTGTCAGGATTTTGGTGATGCATGCGAGAGGCTCTTTAACATGTCGATCGTGTCCTTTAGCGTTTAGCAGCCAAATGCGGCTCTCAGACTGAACTAGCAGTCGTATTTCTCACAAGACTGGAGAGAGCCTGTGATCTTATAATGTCAGCGTTCAGAACTGAATCCAGATTTGAGGTGAATTTGACGTGCTGAGGTTGAGAGAGCAAACGGGATGCAGATCTGCAACACATTAAAATTAGAAGAAATTCTGTCCTTCTTAACTTTCACAGCAGTTAGTGGAGATAGACGTCAAATGTTTGCATGTCAAAGCCTTGTTTGAAAGTTTTGAAAAAAAGTTGAATAAATCTTGATGTTTGAAGGTTCAAAGGCCTGAGGGATGGATAGATATTCCAACAGATAAATAGTTAGATATTCAGGTAGATATTCAGATGGATAGATATTCAAATAGATGTTAGGATAGATAGATATACAGATAGATATTCAGATTGATAGATATTCGGATGGATAGACATTCCGATAGATAGATATTCAAATAAATATTTGGGTAGATATTCAGGTTGATATTCGGATGGATAGAAATTCGGATAAATAGATATTCGGATAGATAGATATTCAGATAGATATTCATATGGATGGACGGATGGATGGATGGATGGCTGGATAGATAGATGGATAGATATTCAGATAGATAGATATTCATATAGATAGATAGATATTCAGATAGATAGATAGATAGATAGATATTCATATAGATAGATATTCAGATAAATAGATATTCAGATGGATAGATAGATAGATATAGATCAGATAGATAGATATTCAGATATTCAGATGGATAGATAGATAGATATTCAGATGGATAGATAGATAGATTCAGATGATATTCAGATAGATAGATAGATAGATAGATATTCAGATAGATATATCAGATAGATATTCAGATAGATATTCAGATAGATAGATAGATAGATATTCAGATAGAGAGATATTCAGATGGATAGATAGATAGATAGATAGATAGATAGATAGATAGATATTCAGATGGAGATAGATTCAGATGATAGATAGATATTCAGATGATAGATAGATATTCAGATGGAGATAGATAGTTATTCAGATAGATAGATAGATATTCAGATGGATAGATAGATATAGATTCAGATGGATAGATAGATATTCAGATGGATAGATAGATATTCAGATGGATAGATAGATAGATATTCAGATAGATAGATAGATAGATAGATAGATATTCAGATATAGATAGATAGATAGATAGATAGATATTCAGATAGATAGATAGATAGATATTCAGATAGATATTCAGATAGATAGATAGAT
>CM049852.1:34803991-34841491 GCA_027422415.1 Schizothorax lantsangensis | reverse complement strand
ATCCCTTTTTTCTGGATTACGATTTTTACCCTTATATTTTTATTAAATTGTAATAATCAAAAGCATGTATCATTAGTTGAAATCATGAAACTTATACAATTTAACAGCAATTTATTAAAAGTTGAGCAAATATGATGTTTTTAGGGCCCTATGAAATGTTTTATTCTTTCCCAAATTCAGTTTTTTTCCATTTTAATTTTTCTGGATTCGATTCGTTTCTGTTTTAATTTTTCTTGTCTGTTTAATTGTTAAATTAAATTTTAGTAATCAAAAAGCATGTACAATTATAGTGCCCTATGAAATGCTTTTTATTTTGCCGAATATATATATATATATATATATATATTTTTTTTTTTTTTTTTACAAAATTCATTTTTTTTTGCTTTATTTCTTATCTTTCCCCCCATTATTTATTTATTTATTTATTTATTTATTTGTGTTTTGTTCAGTAATCGGACCTTATGTTATGCTTTTTTTATTTTTTTTTTTAGAAAATTTAGTTGTGCATTAATTTTTCTGTCAATCAAATGAAGTCATGAAACATTAACAGTGTTTTAATCAAATGAAAATTACACAAATCCTTTTATTTAGGCAAACAGCACAACTGTTAAAATTGAAACATGGAAGAAAATTGTGTGATTATTCCTTAAAACTTGTTATTATTATTATTATTAGCACATTCTACAGTACAACTGTAATATACCTCTGTCATAATTTCTTCAAGTTAAACCAAACTTTTATTTTGACAGGTTGCCATAAAAAGACCTTTTAGCTTTCTGTGGATATAAGATTTGAAGGTTTTATGTTTAAATAGTCTTTTAGTACTTTAATATTCACCGACACTGGTCCATATCACACTTTTGATTAGGTGTTCAGTCCTACTTTTAATTTATTCCTCCAAACGCCGTGACGCTCCAGGGCTCGCAAAATCTCTAGCCCGACGTCCCGGGGCTATTGTGTTTTCCAGTCGGGCTACCAAAATACATCACCGCATTAATTGTAATTTCAAGAGGTCTTACAGTTGTGGGTGGAAAGGCAAGATTCTCGATACGGCTGGATTAAACTTCAAAAGGCAATTATGTCATTGAATAAATATGCTGCACGTTTTAAAGTCAAAACACGGCACGGATGTCTTTATGTGAACGTGTCTCTGAACCGACTGTCCTCAGAAACGTATCATTGGCATTTTCATTTAATCTTGCTTATATAATGCCTGATGAAGCAGCACAGCCGTTACCGGGGGAACCGCTCTTAAAGCGCCACCTTGTGGCAGAGAATGAATTTGCATTTCCAAAAAGCCTATCTTATGTTTAGATCAATGCCCAATTGTGCATATCGCCCCATGTTATTACACAGAAGTTGTAAATGTGAAAGAAGTTAATGTGCCTTCTAAAAATCTGTTTTAATTAATATAATAATTCATATGTTTGACTTATCCCTTTTCATAAAAATGTAAAGGCTGAAATACCTTTTCATAAGATTTTTGTTTTTGTGAAAACCTGTATCTGAATTGTAAATCATGTCATTTAATGGTTTAATATGTTACCATCAGCCCCGGTGTTCATTTTACTTGTGCAGCTCAGTCATAAATGGCCTTCTAAAAATTCTGCAGATACCCTGTAAATAGTCAAATAAAACTCTTTCCTTGATATTTGTGTATTGAAAATGTTTTTGATTGACATTTATGGTCTTTTTATATTTGGGCTAGTTAAGTTAATTTTGGTGATTTTGAAGTTTTGCACTGTGCGGTGAATGCAGTGTTTCTGACGGACTGGGAGTCTCGGGTCTGTGTGTGTTGTTGAATGTCATTGGCGTGATGGTTTTATTGCGTTAGACGCGGTGAGCGGCCGGGTTAGAGGCTCCGCCGTGCAATGATGATCTTGGCAGGAGTTTGGCAAACGGAAGCATGCATTTCACCGCTAATTACAGGAGCATCGGGCCCCAGGGACAGACGGGTTCAAGCGGCCCTTGTAGAGTCTGCCAGCTCTCATCCAGCGCGCTTTATAAAATGCTCTTTAATCCGCCGCACAATATCATTAACTTTGTAAGTGGATGAACACAATGGACAAGCAATTTAATTAAGTTCCAGCGCTGGATGTCGGGAGGGAGGCTAAATGAAATTAATGCACGATATTTCCCCAGCGAGGCGGCCAACCTCGGGAACGGACCGGATTGTTGGCAGGTCCGGATCGGCCCATTACGCTTTGTTTAGATCTATCCGTAACGTTTTCTGCAAAAATGGGAAATGCAATCAGCGGTTTGGAGATCAATCATTGGAGGAAGATTTTAAAATAATGAACGAAGCGGCCAGAGACGCTCAAAACAGAGCTACACGAACCCCCCCCCCCCCCCCCGCCGCCGTCTTCATATTAATGAGCTTTAATGTGTTAATGTGTGTTCGTTTAGTTCAGTGGAGCTCTGCGACAACTTTATTTGGCTTCGTGAAGTCTTTGAACTCCAGGAAAGTACTTGTTTTTAAGCATTTTAGGGCAAAAAGTGAGATTATTGTCTGGTTATCGTTAGAGCTGGTCATTTATTTATTTACTTTTTATTTGCTTTTTGGTTTATTTACATTTTTTTTTACTTATTTACTCAATTTTATTTAAGCTTTGTGAAATCTTTTAACTTGCTCTATATTTTAGGACAAAACGTAAGATTATCATCTACTTTTGATCAGTGTTTAATGGTTTTAAATTGGTGTTGGCTATCTATCCATCTATCTATCTATCTATCTATCTATCCATCTCTGTATCTCTCCATCTCTCCATCTATCCATCTATCTATCTATCTCCATCCATCTATCTATCCATCTATCCATCTCTGTATCTATCTATCTATCTATCTATCTATCTATCTATCTATCTATCTATCTATCCATCTCTCCATCTATCTATCTATCTATCTATCTATCTCTCCATCCATCTATCTATCCATCTATCCATCTCTGTATCTATCTATCTATCTCTCCATCCATCTATCTATCTATCTATCTATCTATCTATCTATCTATCTATCTATCTATCTATCTATCTATCTATCTATCTATCTCTCCATCCATCTATCTATCCATCTATCCATCTCTGTATCTATCTATCTATCTCTCCATCCATCCATCTATCTATCTATCATCTATCTATCTATCTATCTATCATCTCTCCATCTCTCCATCTCTCCATCTATCTCCATCTATCTCTCCATCTATCTATCTCCATCTCTCCATCTATCTATCTCTCCATCTATCTATCTCTCCATCTATCTCTCCATCTATCTCTCCATCTCTCCATCTATCCATCTCTCCATCTATCTCTCCATCTCTCCATCTATCTATCCATCCATCCTATTTAGCTCTATGTCTTTGAACACTGAGAAAATGTGTTATTCCACATTTTAGGACAAAATCAAATATTTAAAAAAAAAAAATCTATAAAAGTAGATTTTACCAATAATTAATATAATATAATATTGATAATATTAATATAATATAAAAAATGATTTATTTATTTGCTTATTTGGTTTCTTATGTATTCAGTTGCTTAATAACTTCACTTATTTGGCTTTGTGAGATCTTTGAACTATGAAAAAAGTACTTATTTTTCTACATTTTAGGACAAAATATGAGATTATCATTTTCTTTGGTTAAAATGGTTTTAAATTAAGGATGGCCATTTATATATTTACTTAATAATTTAATTGTGCATTTACACATTTAATTATTTAGTTGATTACTTATTGATTTACTCAATTGTCTGCTTGTTTCTGACTCTGTATCTGGCTTTGTGAAGTCTCTGAACTCTGGGAAAATACTTGTTTTCAGACATTTTTGTAAAAAAGTCAGATAATCCTGTTCTTTTGAAGAGTGTAAATGGTTTGAGTGTTGGTGAATGTGATTAATATCAGCAGGTGCAGTTAACATACTGTGGTGGATACACAGTACAGTACAGGTACAGTAAAGTGTGTGTGTGTGAGAGTGTGTGTGTGAGTGTGAGTGAGTGAGTGTGTGTGTGAGTGAGTGTGTGAGAGTGTGTGTGTGTTTGTGAGAGTGAGTGTGAGAGAGTGTGTGTGTGTCTGTGCGTGAGTGAGTGTGAGAGAGTGTGTGTGTGTGTCTGTGCGTGAGTGAGTGTGAGAGAGTGTGTGTGTGTGTGTCTGTGCGTGAGTGAGTGAGTGTGAGAGAGTGTGTGTGTGTCTGTGCGTGAGTGAGTGAGTGTGAGAGAGTGTGTGTGAGTGAGTGTGTGTGTGAGAGTGTGTGTGTTGTGTGTGTGAGAGTGTGAGTGAGTGTGTCTGTGCGTGAGTGAGTGTGAGAGTGTGTGTCTGTGCGTGAGTGAGTGTGAGAGAGTGTGTGTGTGTCTGTGCGTGAGTGAGTGAGTGTGAGAGAGTGTGTGTGTGTCTGTGCGTGAGTGAGTGTGTGAGAGAGTGTGTGTGTGTCTGTGCGTGAGTGAGTGTGAGAGTGTGTGTGTCTGTGCGTGAGTGTGAGTGTGTGTGTGTCTGTGCGTGAGTGAGTGAGTGTGAGAGAGTGTGTGTGTGTCTGTGCGTGAGTGAGTGAGTGTCTGTGCGTGAGTGAGTGAGTGTGTGTGTCTCTCTCTCTCTCTGCATCATTGGTCCAGTGTTGGTGGTGTTCTTCTCGTCTGTTTCTCGTGTGTGTTTCTGACTGGATACACAGACAAAGCATCTCCATCACTGGCTCTTATGTGCTCGCTGTGTGTCTGCGGGGCCGATCCATCAGGGGCCCGAGGTACCACTCTGTCCCTCAATGACACGCGCCGAAACGTTTAACATGCAGCTCAGGAAGCTGAGTGAGAATTCGATTTGGAATATATATATATATATACATATGTGTATACAGTGGTGGACAGAATTATTAGAACACTAGTATCTTCAGCAGCTAAAAATGGTTTTAAGTCAGTTATTTCTATCTTTTGCTGTAGTGTGTCAGAAGGAAATATCCATTAATTGTAATAATGCAGTGAGATGTTTGAGATCTGATCATCATCAGTCTGTCTGGAGTCACATGAAGAAACAGAACAAACTGAGACTAAATCCAGAAGAACTGTGTCTCAAGACGCTTCAAGAAACCTCCTGCAAAGCTACAGAGAAACTCTGCTCACACACACTCACGCACACACACACACACGCACACGCACTCACGCTCACACACACACACACTCACACACACTCACACGCACACGCACACTCACACGCACACTCACACGCACACTCGCACACGCACACTCACACTCACACGCACACGCACACTCACACGCACGCGCACTCGCACACGCACACGCACACTCACACTCACACACACACACACACACACACACACACACACACACACACACACACACACACACACACTCACACACACACACACACACACACACACACACACACACACACACACACACTCTAACACTCTCACACACACACACACACACACACACACACACACACACTCTCACACTCACACACACACACACACACACACACACACACACACACACGACTCCCTTCACACATGATGAGCGTCTGGTGGCTCATCCTCACACACGCCGGTCACACTCACACACTCACACACTCACACACACACACACACACACACACACACACGACTCCCTTCACACATGATGAGCGTCTGGTGGCTCATCCTCACACACGCCGGTCACACTCTCACAGGAATCAAGGTCTGACCGCTGTGGAAAAATGACCACTTTTATGTTTGCTTTATGGCTCATTTTTCAAAGCCACTGCAAAAAATCCATGAAAGGTCAGTGGATGCGTGCGGCGGAGCTCAGCCGTGTCTCGTCTGAAGGCCTTCAGCAGCGCTTTACTCCAGCCATGATGGTATTTCAGTGCAAATGTTGAAGGTGATTCATGGCTTCCTTCTGCTTCATGCAGTTCTTGCTGCAGATCTTACAGGAAAACTGGCTATTGACTTAAGATATTAATATTCATGCAGGATGTTTTTTTTTATAGCTATTAGTTCTATTACAGATTTTGAGTATTTAGACTTAGATTTTATCTTTATTTATCTTTAAAAAAATATACGTGTGCATAGTTTTAATTCATTTTTAATTTATTAGATGTAGTTGCTTTTGTACGTAAATTTAAACGATGCAAAAATGAGATGCTGGCAACTAGCTGAAATAATATTTTGAATTAGATTTTATTTTAATATTTTCTGTTTTCACTATAAGTTTTTAGTTTTAGTAATTTTGTGTTTTTATAATTTTTATTACAAATTAAAAAATATATGTAACAAGTATAGTTTTAATTAATTTTTAATTTGTTAGATGTAGTTGCTTTAGTACGTAAATTTTAACTACAAAAATGAGATGCTGCAACTAGCTGAATTGAAACACTTTTTTATTAATATTTTTATTAATATTTTATTTTTATATTTTCTGTTTTCACAATAGTTTCGGTTAAAGTTTGTTATTATTTGTGCATTTTTTATAAAGATTATTAAAAAATACCTATATATATATATATATATATATATATATATATATATATATATATATATATATATATATAAAAAAAATAAAATAAAAAATATATATATTTTTTTAATATATATATATATTTTTAATATATATATTTAATAATAATAATAATTATTATTTTTATTTTATTTTTTATTATTATTATATATATATTTTTTTTATTTGTAATAAACATGAAAATTTTATTCCAAAAATATTGGTATTTTTTATAGTTTTTTTTTTTTTAAATATCAGTATTAAATTTAAACAGTTTTTTTTTATATTTTGATATTATTATTTATACTATTATTATTATTATTTCAGTTAAAGTTTTTATTTGTAATAAACATGAAAGTTTTATTACAAAAATATAGGTATTTTTATATAGTTTTTATATATATATATTTTTTTATATCAGTATTAAATTTAAAGTTTTTATTTTATTTTCTATATTTTGATATTATTATTTATACTATTATTATTATTATTATTTCAGTTAAAGTTTTTTTTTTTTTTTGTAAAAAACATGAAAATTTTATTACAAAAATATTGGTATTTTTATATAGTTTTTATATATATATTTTTTTTATATCAGTATTAAATTGAAAGTTTTTATTTTATTTTTTATATTTTGATATGATAATTTATACTATTATTATTATTTCAGTTAAAGATTTGTTTTAATGTTTTTTATTGTAGTTATAATAACCCTGTGTAGAGGACGTTGTTGTTTGCCTGCAGTCGCTGCACTCGTCGTATCGTCCTGCTCCGGTCCGGTCCGGTCCAAACCCGGGTTAGAGACCTTCGCTGTCAGAGCGGCCAATAAAATCTGCCTTTATGGCTGGCTTATTGTCTTTCTGTCTGCAATTACAGCGATTACTCATTTCCTCGTCCGGCCTGCGCCGCGCACTTAACAGAGTGCATTTTACTAATGGAAAATTAAGTAGCGCCCGTGACAGTCCGCTTTATAAATATGTAAAATACACTTTTAATTATTTGGAGTGAATCTGGCAGGTAATCAATAACGCTGGACGTGACAAACATACGCTTGACACTGACCATTGTAAAGCGCCGCTTATAAGATAAGAGTTTCCTTTCAGCGCCGTCCGGCTCCAATTAATATTTGGAGTCTGTCACTGCGCGGGACAAATGGATTAATTGTGGGCCGCTAATATAATCGCTTCTTCATGAAGAGCTCAGGAGGAGGCCGGCTTGAACTCTGACGTTACATATTCATTAGAGCTTGTGTTTGGAGTTATGATGATGATATCTGTGATTATGATACCTGTGTTTATGGTTTATACCTTTTATTATCTGAAGAAGTACAGCAAGCACTGGGCATAACTTTCATAATGCTCCGCAGATCAGAGAAATTATGCTATGAACCGTCGAGTCACATTTTCATATAGTTTATATTTTAATGCACATCAATAAGCTTTGGGAGATTAAAATATTAATGGATCATTATTGAATGTTATTCAAAAGCAATAGAATGATCAAAAATACCCTTATTTACTGTTAATTGAAATAACATGAAATAATAAAGGTTGAATTTTTATTAGATATCGTTAGCAAAGATTAATAAATATTGTAGTATTGCTTAGTTAGTTAATTAGTGCATTAACTAATGTTAATTAATTGGATCTTATTGTAAAGTGTTTTTGTTCATGTATTTGCATACAGTGTTATTTTAGTATCATTGATATATGATTATCATTTTATTAATATTTGGAATCAGTTTTATTTTGATCAGTTTCACTTTAATTACATTTTTTAAAAAATGTGTATATATATATATATATATATATATATATATAGTATATAATTTGTATTCATTTTTTTCAATTTTAATTTAATTTTAGCTATTTTAGTACATTTAAAGTTAAATTAAAATGAGAAATGTTGCCTTGGCAACTAGCTGAAATATATATATATTTTTTTACATTTGATTTTATTTCTGTTAATGTTTTTTTATGTACCATAATGAATTTTTTTATGGATTTAATTTTAGTTAACTATAATAACCCTGCTTGCATAGGTTATTGGTGCGTTCATGACATACCGGAATTATTAAAAACAAAGTAAAATAAAAAAGAAAGTGAAAACTAAATTTTAGAAAAAACTAAAATGTTGATTTTTTTTATTTAAATTTTTTTTTTATTAGTTTATTTACATTTTAATTTAGATTTTAGTATTTTTGGGCATTTTTGTAATTTTATATTTAACAAAAAAAATATATTTCTGTTTTAGTTTATTTTACTTACATTATTTTTGTATTATTACATTATTATATATATCATATACAAAATATATACAACACAAAATTTGTAATTTAAAACGAATGTAAAATAAACTAAAATGGAAATATATATTTTTTTATATTATATATATTTTAAATTATATATTATATATATATATATACTGTATATCCAGAAGCATCACTTGATGATGTATGTTAAAAGAAATGCACAGATATTGATGTTCATACAGGAATTGTGAGTTTCTGAGTAATAAAAAGAACATAGACAGCTCTGTCTTTAACTATTCAACCATTGTGACGTCATGTAGGTAAAACCAGACAGAATAACGGTTAATGTTAGTTAGATTCTTAACTACCCGTGTGTTTTATTCCTGTTATCCCTGCTGTGTTTCTTGGTTCTTCAGTGTTGTGTGAGAGCAGGTGTAATGTGGCTCTTCTGAATAGAGTTGTTTGCTGAATGAATGTGTTTTGTATTGATCGTCTGCTGCTTCATACAGTTGGTTTGTGGAATGGGCGTCTCCGTCTCCGTTTGAGGTGAAACGGCACATAAACTAAAGCAAACAGATATAAACAGAAGCCTTTCCTGGAAACTGACCTTCATCGCCGTGTGTCTCTTCCTCGCCGGGTCGCGCCGGGAATGTTCTCATCAATTAAATGTGAACGCTGGGGTGAGCGGGACCTTCTGTTTGTGCTTTTGACAAATCAGCAAATGTTTAATCTCAAGATGAGCCACGCGGCGCTCATAAATAATGCAGGAGGGCTTCTGTGCCCACGGTCCTTCAGTGCCAGTCCACCACCATCATCTTCATCAGCAGCATCTTCCTCATTCACACACACACTAAAGAACTTTATTTAGGACCGGTGTTTGCTCTCTGGAACTGGGTTTCTCTCTTTATGAGTGCATGTCTGACCCATTTATGTCAGATGAGTTTATTTAAATCAAATGCAGGAATATCTGTCAATAATGCATAAGATATAACAACAAAATTAATTTCCTACTTCTACTTAAAAGCTCAAGTTTGGCTGCTGCTGTACATTTTTAAGTATAATCAAATTGGCTGTACAAGTCAAACTTCAATTATATTAAACTAACGGGAAAAAATGTAGTTGAATCTTGTATAACTTAAAAAATGTAATTAATTTGGGTTGAATGAGTTAAAAAAAAAATCGTTGACTTGACTTACTGATCATATCTTTTTTTAAATATATACAGAATTGGCTAGTCCCTCATAAAGTGATTATATTTGCTGTCCAATTATTTGTAGATGTTGTTTTTGTGGAAACCGCAATTCATTACTGTTTAAAATGTATACTTTTATTCATCAAGGATGCATTAAATTGATTAAAAGTGACATTAAAGACATTTATAATGTTACGAAAGATTTCTATGTCATAAATGCTGTTCTTTTGAACTTTCTATTCATCTGTGAATCCTGAAAAATAAAATGCATCACAGTTTCCACAAAAATATTGTGCAGCACAACTGTTTTCAACATTGATAATAATCAGAAATATTTCTTGAGCAGCATATTATTATGATTTCTGAAGATCATGTGACACTGAAGACTGCAGTAATGATGCTGAAAATACAGCTTTGATCACAGAAATAAATTACAGTTTAACACACATTCACGTAGAAAACAGCTGTTTTAAATAGTAAAAATATTTCACAATTTTACTGCATTTTTGATCAAATAAATGCAGCATTTGTGAGCAGAAGAGACTCTGAGTTTCTCTTGCAGGTCCTAATAAAGTCACCAGCCGACTGGCACGTAACCCGTTTACTCTCCAAGCCAGTTTGTACTGTCGGTCCGTTCTTGGCGAGTGTTGATGTTGGACTCAGATCTTGCATATGTGTGAAGATCAGTGAAGCAGAGAGAACCTGAGAGCGTCAGATGGCCATTCAGTCCGTCTCTAACCAGTTCTATTGTGCTCTTTTCTTGCTTCCGAACTGTATTCTCTGAGCGTTTGTATTCGCTGATGCCGGGACGTCCGTCTCCCATGACTCCTGAGCGTCTCTCCGCGTCTTTAGACACTATTGAGAGCTTTAGCCTGCAGTTTTGGGCCGCTGCATTGAGCCCCGAGCGGACATGAAGCAGGTTTTGCTCTTTTTAGGCCAACTTGAGGACTAGAGGTGCAAAAGCCCCTCAGAAAAGCAGTTAGTGAACTGTGAACCGCATCAAATCCCCGGCGCCTTACGCCCGCGGGCTCCGTTTGTTTGGGCCGTCGACAGACACAGAAACCGTCTGATTGTTCGGTAAAAATTAAGAATATAATCCTATTGAAGTAAATCTTTGGTCATGCTAAACTCTGACTGTGCTGCTTTGAGCGGCTCAGATCGAGCGCTTTGACAGAATCGGCTCTGGCTATAATTTACATGTTATATTTGAGCGCCGTGAACTCGTTACATAAGAAAAGAGGCTTTTCCTTCATATTCATAAGAGCAAGTTTGTGCTCTTTTGTGGTGTTGGGTTTTACATAAACACATGAACTTATGAATCACGACTGACGTCACTTGATATTCTGCGAACCGTATCTGCTGAGAAATCTCACTACAATGATGCATTATTGACCCGACAGTAATAAAAGTGCTTATTTCAGCTGGTTTTAGATGGATTTGCTACTTTACTAAGTAGTGCTTTACCGATATGGATTTTTTTTATGCTGATATCGTGGCAGCCGTTATATATGACATCAGAATATTTAATTAAAAAATAGTAAAAACGCATACATAATTTCTGAAATTAAATCAAAATAGATTTAGTACTTTACTAAGTAGTGGTCGACCAATATGGTTTTTTTGTTGCCGATATCTTGGCGGCCGATACAAAGCTGATATATATATATATCACAATATTTAATTTTAAAAAGTTAAAACACATGCATAACATTTGCTGAAATTAAATCTATTTTAAAATTGATTTAATTAGATGTATTTAGATGCATTTTTGATAGTTTACTAAGTAGTGGTCGACCAATATGGGTTTTTTGTTGCCGATATCTTGGCGGCTGATAGCCAGTATAAAGCCGATATATGAGATCACAGTATTTAATAAAAAAAAAAACATGCATAACATTTGCTGAAATTAAATCTATTTCAAAATTGATTTATTTAGATGTATTTTTGCTACTTTACTAAGTTGTGGTTAAACAGTATAGATTTTTTTTCATGGCCAATATCTAATAGCCGATATATAGCCAATATATGATATCGCAATATTTAATTTAAATAATTGTAAAGACACATGCATAACAATTGTTGAAAATGAATATATTTAATTAGATGCATTTAGATGTATTTTTGATACATTACAAAGTAGTGGTTAACCGATATAGATTTTTTTTATGGCTGATATCTAATGGCCGATATGTGTGTGTATATATATATATATATATATATATATATGTATATGTGTATATGTGTGTGTGTGTGTGTATATATGTGTTTGTGTGTGTGTGTATGTATATATATATATATGTATGTATGTGTGTGTGTATATATATACACATGATTCCTTTATGATATTTCATTTACAAATTGAAAAAAAGGTTTGCATAAGAATTGCTGAAATCTTATCAAAACAGGTTCAATATGATGTGTTTAGATGTATTTGGTACTTTAATAAGTAGTGGTCGACCGATATGGGTTTTTTGATGGCCGATATCTTGGCACCTGATGGACGATACATATATAATATCTCAATTTAATTTAAAAATAGTAAAAACACATGCAAAACAGTTGCTGAAATGAAATCCATTTCAAAATAGATTAATTGGAGGTATTTAGAGGTATTTTTTACATGACTAAATATTGATCAGCTGATATGGATTTTTTTAAAGACCGATATCTTTGCAGCTGATGGCCGATATAAAGCCGATATATATGGTATCACAATATTTAATTTTAAAACCGTAAAAACACATGCATAACAATTTTTGAAATGAAATACACTTCCGATATTTCAGCCAAATCGATAATAAAAATGCCGATATATCGGCCAACCCCAATTTTCACAAAACAGGTGAAGAAACTCCACAGATGCACATCTGCAGACCAGAAGATGACAGAAACGTGAAGAAAACTCACTAAACCACACCTTTGAGTTTCTACGTTGAGTAATGTCTCTCTCTCTTTGTCTTTCAGGCTCTGGGATGTTGCTACTTCATCCACGAATCCTTGAAAAACATCCAGCAGTTTGATTTCAAAGGTACGTGTGTCCCTTTAATACGGCCTGTCATCAATCCCATCAGATCCAGCGCGGTCAAGGTCGTTTCAGAAGACATAAAACATGCTAAAATGGAGTTACCGATAGGAAACAGTAATGCTTATTAATATTAGGATTTAATTCATGAGATTTCAGCCTCTGGTAATAGTGCACTCAAGCTATTGGACAGTTAGCAGTGACCTCATCAGCGGTAGGGGTCAGAGGTCGCGTGTCCCGACGGTCACACTAATTAAAGCCACTCCCATTACAGCGGTGTGAGCATTAGCCCCCGCCGGACCCTTCAGCCCCGCTCAAACCCGGAGCTCTTAAAGACCACGATATCTCTCACATGATGGCCGTAATCACGCTCTCCATCAAACTCATCATGCGGGGACAAAACCTGAATGAATCAGATTTCACCGCAAGACAGAAAAATAAGAACGTGTTTTCCAGTGTGACATTATTTTTTTGTCGAAATGCACTTTGCTTAAAAAAAATTAAGTATTTAAACATGTTAGTAATTGATTAATTTATGCTGATTTATTTATGAGTAATTCATTTATGCTGATATAAAGGAAAAACATAATTATTATAGTAAAAATTACTATGGTGGTAATCACACAAAAACTCAAAAGTTAATTCAAGTAAAGCATCCAGATGCATTATAGCCATGAGATTTTATTTAGTTAAAAAAAAAAAAATATATATTTTTTTTATTACCTTAATATATATATATTTTTATAATTTGAAAGCATTTAAGCACCTTTTTTATTTTTCCTTTTGAGATTTTATCTAGTTGAAAAAAGTAAAATAAAATAAAAAATAAACAAACAAATATATATATATATTTTTTATTACCTTAATATTATTAGTTTTTAAAATGATTTGAATGCACTTTTTTCTTTTTCTTTTTCCTTTTATTGTTATATTTGTTTAAATTATGCTGATGTAAATGTAAATAAAAAAATATTTATAATTTTTGTACTTAAAAAATATATATTTTTGTAATGGTAATATGTGTCATGAATTACACTTTTTTTTCTTTCTTTTTCCTTTTGCTTTTATATTTGTTTAAATTATGCAAAACTTAAAAAATATATATTTTTGTAATGGTAATATGAGAATTACACAAAAACTCAAAAGTAAATTCAAGTAAAGCATCCAGATGCATTATAGCCATGAGATTTAATGTAGTTAAAATTAAAAATAAAATAAAACATAAATAAATAAAAACGAATAAATATGTATATATTTTTATTACCTTAAAATTATTGTTTTTTTAATAATTTGAATGCTTTTAAGCTCTTTTTTCTTTTTCCTTTCCTTTTATTTTTATATTTGTTTAAATTATGCTGATGTAAATGTAAAAATATATATAATTTTTATACTTCAAAAAGACTATATTTTTGTAATGCTAATCATCTTTCAGTGTCATGAAAATCACACAAAAACTCAAGTAAATTCAAGCATCTAGATGCATTATAGCCATGAGATTTTATGTCGTTAAAATTAAAAATAAAATAAAACATAAATAAATAAAAACAAACATAAAAACAAATAAATATGTATATATTTTTATTACCTTAAAATTATTGTTTTTTTAATAATTTGAATGCATTTAAGCACTTTTTTTTCTTTTTCCTTTTATTTTTTATATTTGTTTAAATTATGCTGATATAAATGTAAATAAAAAAATATTTATAATTTTTAAACTTAAAAAATATATATTTTTGTAATGGTAATATGAGAATTACACAAAAACTCAAAAGTAAATTCAAGTAAAGCATCCAGATGCATTATAGCCACTAGATTTTATGTAGTTAAAAATAAAAATAAAATAAAGCATAAATAAATAAAAACAAACAAAAAAACGAATAAATATGTATATATTTTTATTACCTTAAAATTATTGTTTTTTTAATAATTTGAATGCATTTAAGCACTTTTTTTTTCTTTTTCCTATTGGTTTTATATTTGTTTAAATTATGCTGATGTAAATGTAAAAAAATATAATTTTTATACTTCAAAAAGACTATATTTTTGTAATGCTGATCATCTTTCAGTGTCATGAGAAACTCAAAGTAAGCTCAGGTGTGTGTGTGTGTGTGTGTGAGCAGTAGGTGGCGCAGTAGCCCTGATCTCTCGTGCTCTAATAACAGTCTCTGAACATGTTTGCATGTTAATCAGTGGTGTTATTCCTCCTCACAGCCAAGAAGTTCAGGAAGCTGGTTGGTAAGGAGGTGTGTTCGGACGCTCTGCCAAACACAGCCACGCTGGAGAAAGAGAAGTTTCCTCGGGACTATTTTCCTGAGGTGCGTCTGCTTCATATTCATCCTGAGAGTGTTGTGTACAATAACATCAGAGATGATTCAATCTAGGCCTGTCTCAGTAATCAATATATAGACTTGTACATCAGTTTTGGTGACGCAATATATCGCCCATTATATTATCATAAAAATGAATATCACCATGTTTTGTACATTCCTCTTGCTCCTGTGTCTTCTGCAGCTTCTCAGCAGAACGTGGTGTAGTCATGAGCTGCTAGATCAGATTTAAAACGTGCGTCTACCAAACAAACGTTTAATCTGCAGATATGGCCATAGTTCGGATCTGACGGACTAGTACTGATTGTTTTTCAGCAATAGTGTGCATCCCTTAATTTACAGAGAATAGAAGCTCAGGGAAAATCTGTAGATGGAAAAACTTTGTGCAGTTTTATTGTTACTTTGCACTTTTAGAAAATGTTTATTTACTATTTATCAAATTTTTTAAGGTATCTAATATTTTGATACTTAATTTCCATGATCTAAATATTCTTAAGAATTACAAGTTTGTTGACATTTGAAAGTGTGTACTGTGTATATTTATGTTTATATAAATAAATACACACACATACAGTATATATTTTGAAAACATTTACATGTATTTACTTAAATATTTATAATCATATATTTTATATATATATATATATATATATATATATATATATATATATATATATAATTATTTTGATATAATAAATACATTTATTATATATATATATATATATATATATATATATTATTTTTATATAATAAATACATTTATTATATATATATATATATATATATATATATATATATATATATATATATATATATATATATATATAATTATTTTTATATTATAAATACATTTATTATATATATATATATATATATATATATATATATATATATATATATATATATATATTATTTTTATATAATAAATAAATATATTTAATATATAAACATAACATATTTTTCTTAAATATATGCGCGCAAGTGTTTGTATTTATATATACATAACAAATATACACAATACACACATTATATATATATATATATATATATATATATATATATATATATATATATATATACTGTATATATATGTATTTATTTATATACATATATAGTATTGTGTATTTATTGTAATTAAGCACAATTTTTTTCTTTGGTTTCTTAAATGTTTTTATACAGCTCATTGATAATTGATTATTGAGTGTTGATTATTAGCTAAACGTAATTGAAGTTGTTTGTGTTTCGTCTTGTTTTGGTGAAGCTTGATGTTGTTGTATGTGGATCATGTTAGTTTGTGGAGGTTGTGATTTACTGCAGGCAGTGTTTCATATCTGTGTTCTGTAGGGCTGATATACTAATAAAGCACACGTGTCAGTCGGATCCGTGCCTCCCATCCGTCTCTCACACTCCAGCAAACAGCGGCCCGCAAATATATGCAAAAACAGCGCGCTGGCCTTTCACGCGCCGCTACCGATCTCCAGCGCTTCCACAAATAACACGCTTTCCTCCTGATGAGAAAACAATGACGTTTACCTTCAGAGCAGAGAGAACACAGAAAGAGAAAAGTTTGCCGTGCATTGATTTACGCGCTCGTGAATCTCCGGAGAGCAGCACTCCACATAATGTTCGGCCATTTAAAGCAGCAGATTTGTGTAGTCTATCAAGGGCTTTCTCAGTAGTGAGAAATTGCTTGTTATCGTAGATCACAGATACGGCTCCAACCTCTTATGAAAGATGAATTAATTTCACTAATGCTTTAATGCAGGTTTCTCGCAGGCTGGCGATAACCTCGGCTTCATCCCGTGATTTATGCCGTCTTTTAGTAGATGAAACCGCCCGGATTCGCCATCCATCTGCCTCCCTAAAGGAGTCCTATTACACAGCGCTGTTTGGACGCTCGCGTGTTTTAGCGCTGTTAGCGATGTGTTATCACACCTGATGTTTGATCTGAAAAATCAGTCTCGGTCAGTTTTGTCAATCGAGACGTTTGTACGCTGTTGACCAATCAGCTTGTCGTTATCTAATCAGGGTTTCTGAGGGTCTTAATTCACCGTTTCACAGATTAAAGCCTGAAAAGTTCTTAAATCAGAGCAGAACGTCTTAAATTCATAAAGTCATGGTATTCAGTGCTGCTTCAAATCAAGATACATTTACTTGATGCAAAATGATGATTCAAAACAAAACATGTCTGCAGCTGGTGGATGGGTCACTATAATAAAGATAAAATTAATTAAATGTTGCATGCATGCACTGCAGAAAGTATTTTTGTCATTTTCAAGTGCAAATATCCTTAAATCAAAATTAAAATAAAATAAAATAAAATGTTCACTTTGAATATGGACAGAAAAACAAAATATCTGCAGCTGGTGGATGAGTCACTGAAATAAAATATGACTAAATTGCATAAAATAAAATTGTAAAAGACAAAGAAAATTATTATTTTTTATGTACTGTATATGCAAAAAAATTAAATGCATTAAATAAATGTTGCATGCACTGCAAAAAAATAAAATGGTATTTTTGTCATTTTCAAGTGCAAATATCTGAACATCCTTAAATCAAGATACAATTATTGGAGATTTAAATTCAATTCGATTCAGTTCAATTAAATAAAATTAAATATTCACTTTAAATATGGACAGAAAACACACAATATCTGCAGCTGGTGGATGAGTCACTGCAATAAAATATGATTAAATTGGATAAAATAAAATTGTAAAAGACGGTGCTAAAAACGTGAAATAATTATTTTATATGTACTGTATATGCAGAAAATTTAATGCATTAAATGTTGCATGCACTGCAAAAAAATAACTGTAGTTTTGTCATTTTCAAGTGCAAATATCTGAACATCCTTAAATCAAGATGCGATTATTGGAGATTGAAATTCAATTCAATTAAATCTTTAAATATGGACAGAAAACACACAATATCTGCAGCTGGTGGATGAGTCACTGCAATAAAATATGACTAAATTGGACAAAATAAAATAAAATTGTAAAAGACAGTGCTAAAAAATGAAATAATTATTTTATATACTGTATATGCAGAAAATTTAATGCATTAAATGTTGCATGCACTGCAAAAAAAAAATAAAAAAAAAAAAATTGTATTTTTGTCATTTTCATGTGCAAATATCTGAACATCCTTAAATCAAGATGCGATTATTGGAGATTGAAATAAAATAATATTATTTATTCACTTTGAATATGGACAGAAAACACACAATATCTGCAGCTGGTGGATGAGTCACTGCAATAAAATATGATTAAATTGGATAAAATAAAATTGTAAAAGACAGTGCTAAAAACGTGAAATAATTATTTTTATGTACTGTATATGCAGAAAATTAAATGCATTAAATGTTGCATGCACTGCAAAAAAAAATATACAAATAAATGAATAAATTGTTCCTCAGTATTTTTGACATTTACATTACATTTAGTCATTTAGCAGATGCTTTTATCCAATGGAAGCAATCAAAATCAACAAAAGAGCAATGAATGTAAGTGCTATAACAAGTCTCAGTTAGATTAACACCGTACACATAGCAAGGTTTTTTTGTTGTTGTTTTTTTGCAGTGCAATTGGAAGTACAGTAAAAGTTATTTCCATATTCTAGTGGTCGAGAAACACACTGTTTTTCTCTCTATATGCACCAGACACTTTCTTATAAACACTCCACGTTACAAGGACTTAATAAGATAGCACAAATGTTTACTTGTGAATGCATCACAAATCATATTGCACTACTTCCTCCTCAACCTTAAATACCTCTATTGCACAATATCATGCACAGTTATTGTGTAAAGTCTTTCTTAGGTTATGTGTATATACAGTAAAACTGTTTATAGCATATGTATAGTTAGATTACAGACTCAGTAAGTTAGATATGTAGGTCTAAAATTGTTCTTACGTATAGTGTTGTATGTTTATGTTTATGCTTATTAATGTAGCACCGTGGTCCTGCGAGACACGACATTTCGTTCCACCGTATGTCCACACATGTAGCAGAATGACAATAAAGCTCAACTTGACTTGACTTGAGAGCAGAGATATTCCAGACATTATTGTGAATGGAGATCTGTTGGAAGTCTCTGAATAGTCACAAATAGAAGACATATTTACATCTGGAGCACATATCGACGTGTTGTGTTCCTCACTCTTAAGCGCTCTGTTTTCTCGAGCTGCCGCTTCATCAATAAACCGTCCGTCTGTCAAACGCCTCGATGACATCACCTGCGTTCCGCGCTTGATTGACAGCCGGCGGTTTCCCCGGCAGCCAATCGGAAGGAGGCAGCTGTGATTGATGTGTGTTTGTACCCTTGACTCCACAGGAGCTGCTCTTCACTGGGTCTGTGTAATGAGCGCGTGACCCGTCTCCTCTTTAGGGCCCCGGTGTGAGTTATGGCTTTAAGTGCTGCTCCGGCCAGCGCCACGATATTAATTGAAACGCTGAATAAGAGAGAAGCGCACAGAACAACAGGCGCTGCTTGTGAACGGTCGTGTCGCTGTGTTCCATGTATTTGATGCTCATCTGCAGGCTTGATTATCAGTGAGAGAGAAGACAGAAAATACCTGATAAACTCAACATTCACAGACTCACTGGATTTACAGTGAGCTCAGATCTCTTTTGGAGTTCTGAACAGGTTTCACTCCACTTTCCATTTGCACTGTTGATTATTTTATTTTAATTCTTTTTTTATTGTATTGTATTTTATTTTATTTTAAATTTAACCTTATTTTAAAATTGCATGATTTAATTTAATAATTTAATTTGAACTAATTTAATCTTGTTTTATTATAATGTAATATTGTTGTATAATTTTGTTTGTTTTTTCTTTTCTTATAATATTATTTATTTATTTTATTTTACTAATCTTATTTTATCTTGTTTTATTTTAAAATATTATTTTATTTTTTTATTATAATGTAGTATTATTTTACAACTTTTATTTTAATTGTAAGTAATTTAATCTTGTCTTGTTATAATGTAATACATTTTATTTTATTATTTTTTGTTTCTTATTTGTAATAATATAATTTAATTTATTTTATTTTTACTTATCTTATTTTATTATTATTATAATAATAATGCGTTTTTTATTTTAAATAATTACATTTTATTTTATTACAATATTATGTAATTTTAATTTTATTTGTCCTATTTTTATGCTTATCTTATTTTCTAATATTATGATAATATTTTTTTGTTTTGTTTATGATCTAATTTTGTCTTGTTTTGTTATAATTCATAAATATAATTCAGCTTATAATGCATAATATTATAATACAGTAATATATATTTGTTGTAATTTGTTCACTTTGACCGTTGAGTTCAGTTAAACCTTTTGTTTTTTATTTTTCTTATTTTATAATATAATTTATTGATTTTATTTTATTAATCTTATTTTATTTTAAAATATTATTTTATTTTATTTTGACAAATTTATTTTATATTTTTAAAATATAATATAGTATTATTTTACAACTTTTATTTTAATTGTAACTAATTTAATCTTGTTTTATTATAATGTAATATAATATAATTTTATTTATAATCTTATTTATAATAATAGAATTTAATTTATTTTATTTTTACTAATCTTATTTTATAATAATAATAATAATGTTTTTCTTTTCTTTTAAATAATTGAATTTTATTTTATTATAATATGTAATTTGTATTTTTTTATTATGTAAAAAATATTTATATATTTTTTTATTTATGATCTAATTTTGTCTTGTTTTGTCATTCATAAATATAATTCAGCTTATAATATTGCATAATATTATAATACAGTAATATATATTTGTTGTAATTTGTTCACTTTGACCGTTGAGTTCAGTTAAACCTTAACCTGTTAACTGTCACAATCAAAAACTGCCAAACTACCCTTAATACTTCTGAATGTGATGTCTACGTCATAAATATTGAGAAAATTATGGAAAAACATTTTCAGATCACTCAAACCATATATGGAAATGGAGCCGCCCTTATATGGTCACTAATGGGGTTTGATGTCATCTAGTGGAGAAGCTTGGTACTGCACCCAAAACAAAATCTCACTGAAAGCTCATTTTTTGAGATATCAACCTCAAATTTGGAACACAACTTCTTCAGATTTTTGATTTTGATTTTCTAGCAGTTTTGGAGTAAAACATGTTATGTAAAATATATATTTTACATAAAATATAAATATTTTAATTTTTACATTTTATATTTTCATAATGAGTATTATATTTGTAATATAATTTTTAGAACTTTTTTCACCTCTGCAATAATCTGCCAAGTGTCTTCTTTAAAAAGAGACAAACCTTAAGTTGCTGCTCCAAAGCATTCAAAATTTATAATAATTTAAGTTGGGAATGTCATTTTCAGGCTATACTCAAAAAGTGGAACCGACAGTTAACAAGTTAAATAAAGTCTTTTTCATGCATGAAATTGAAAGAAAAGCTTCTATTGAAGCAGACTCGGAGCTGCTCTCGGTTCAGTCTGATTTGTGTGATTTTAACCTCTCACATGATTGTGATCCGCTTCCAGCTCCCTGAACCGAATCGAATGTGAACGCTCTCTGATTCAGAGTGAGATGTCTCTCAGAAGAGCGTGATGTCTGGTGTAATCTGAGACTCTTCATCAATCACGGCTGCTGTTTATTAGTTATTACTCAGCTGCTGTTATTGAAGGTCAGCGTCTGACCCGTGAGATGAGATTATGTGTGGAGCCGCTGAGCAGCGTTCATCTCTGTCTCTGTCCAAACGCTGACCTTTCCAGCGCACAGCTGCTCCTGACCGACCCGTGCTGGGCTTTCTGCACACGGCTAAAGGAATACTTCACTTTTGTTATTTTATTTTGTCTAGCTTAATCGTATTTTATTGCAGTGACCCGTCCAACGGCTGCAGATATTTTGGGTTTTCTGTCCATATTTAAAGAAATATTTTATTTTAGTAGCATCATTTTATTGTATTATTTATTATTTTATTTTAATTTAATGTTTTATTTTATTTTAGTAGCATCATTTTATTGTATTATTTATTATTTTAATGTAATGTTTTATTTTATTTTAGTAGCATCATTTTATTGTATTATTTATTATTTTAATGTAATGTTTTATTTTATTTTAGTAGCATCATTTTATTGTATTATTTATTATTTTAATGTAATGTTTTATTTTATTTTAGTAGCATCATTTTATTGTATTATTTATTATTTTAATGTAATGTTTTATTTTATTTTAATAGCATCATTTTATTGTATTATTTATTATTTTAATTTAATGTTTTATTTTATCTTATCTAACTTAATCTAATGTTATTATAATATAATAGTTTTATTTTATTATTTTGATTAAATTTGTTTTATATTATTTTGTCTAACCTTATTTTAAAGTAGCATAATTTAATTAAATTTAATTAATTTTTTAAAAATTAAAATAAACCAAAAATTCATAATAATATTACATTATAGTAAAACAATATTAAATTATTAAATTTTATTTTTCTTATTTTATAATAATATAATTATAAAAATATAATTTCACTTAATTATTTTATTTCATTTTGACTAAATGAAAATATTTTGTCTTATTATATTATAATATTATATAATACATTTTATTTTATTAATTCAATAGTTTTTATATTTCAGACTATACATATATATATATAATATATATATTTTATTATTGCTAGACTATTTTTTTATTACAGTGACCCGCCCACCGACTGCAGATATTGTTTTCTGTCTAGATTTAAAGGAATAGTTTTTGTTTTATTATTTTTATTTTTGTTTTATATAGTAGTATTTTATTGTAATATTTGCTATTTTAATTTCTTTTGTTTTTAATTTTTAATAGAATTTTTGTTTTGTCTAATTTAAACTTATTTTATTGCAGTGGCCTGTTCATTTTTTCAATTTTATTTCGTCTAAATTAATTTTATTTTATTATAATATAGTAGTATAATTGTATTATTTTAATTTAACGTTTTTTTGTTTTGTTTTTTGTGTAATTGAATCTTATTGTCATCCAAACACGTTGTTCTCTTCAGTCCTCAGGTGTGTTGTGAGTATATTAGTATCTGTATTGTGGACTGTTGTTAGGTTATGTGCTGTAAGATATGGATATGATTTTCTCCAGAGGAGAAGTGTGTTCTTACCATCATCCGCTCGCCTCGCTGTAGCTCGCAGATTAATTCAAGTATGCAAATGTAATTGAATTTGATCCAGTTAATCTTGTCCTAATGCTGGCTGAAAGATGTGAGGAGCAATCAAATCGCTCTCAGGCCTTTCATTTGCATCAGAGTTTTTAAATAAAATTAGTCAATTTGTAATTATGTGCCCCGACCGGTAATTAGTTTATTCATCGCTGCAGTTAACTCCCCATTAGAGATCTGAGAGAGGGAGAGAGAGAGAGAGAGAGAGAGAGAGAGAGAGAGATCTGAGAGAGAGAGAGAGCGAGAGACGGAGAGCGAGAGACGGAGAGAGAGAGAGAGAGAGAGAGAGATCTCAGAGAGAGAGCGAGAGAGAGCGAGAGACACAGAGAGAGAGGGAGCGAGAGACACAGAGAGAGAGAGAGAGGGAGAGACGGAGAGAGAGCGAGAGACAGAGAGAGGGGGAGAGAGAGAGACAGAGACACAGAGAGAGAGACAGAGAGAGAGAGAGACATTCACACTATCACACAGAACCATTGAAACCACAAGAACATACACTTACCTCGGCCTGAAAATCACCTCAACAGGTAACTTCACTTTGGCTGTGAAAGAACTCAAAGAGAAAGCTCAAAGGGCCTTCTATGCCATAAAAAGATCCATTAAAATTGACATCCCAATCCAAATCTGGCTCAGACTTTTCAAAGCAGTAATTGAACCAATTGCATTATATGGCAGTGAAGTGTGGGGTCCTTCTATAAAATTTGACTTCTTAAATTGGGAAAAACACCCGATCGAAACTGATTTCTGTAAAAGAATACTCAAAGTCCAAAGAAAAACACCAAACAACGGATGCAGGGCAGAATTAGGCCAATACCCTCTCCTTCTAAACATTCAAAAAAGAGCCATCAAATTCTGGAAACACCTAAAGACAAGCGACCCCAACACATACCATTACAAAGCCCTGAAACACCAAGAGCTGAGCGTAAGTAATAGTCCCCTCCTTCAGCTGGTGCTGAGACTGACTGAGCTCACACACACAGAGATCAGCCAGCCTCAGGACACTCTCAACCATTCGGCCCACACACATTATAAACACAGAAAAAGACAAGTACATCACCCATTGGACAAACACCATCAAAAACCAACACAAATTAGAATGTTATTCGGCCCTAAATCGAGAGTACACCATGGCAAGCTACCTGAGCACCGTGAGTGATGTGAGACTCAGGAAAACATTGACGATGTACAGACTCAGTGAGCACAGTCTGGCCGTAGAGACGGGCCGGCGCAGTCAGTGAACACAGTCTGGCCGTAGAGACGGGCCGGCGCAGACACACACACACACACACACACACTCAGTGAACACAGTCTGGCCGTAGAGACGGGCCGGCGCAGACAGACCTGGCTCTCTCGTGAGGAGAGACTCTGCTCCCAGTGCATGCTGGGAGAGATCGAGACAGAGCTGCACTTCCTCACAGAGTGCACTAAATACCTAAACACCAGAAACCACTACTATCCCAAAATAAACAAAATATTTCCCCAATTTAACAACTGCACCCCAACTGAAAAACTCACCTTCATTCTGGGGGAAAAACCTGAATGTGCAAATATAGCGGCAAGATTTATATCAGCCTGCCAACTCCTGAGAGACAGCCACAGCCAAGAAACCATATAACTCACACCAAACCAACCACATGACTGTACATAATGTTCTGTTCAACCTGTACTATATCATATATCTATCCATATGTTTTAATGTCATTCTTTTAATATTACTTGTTCAAATGTTATTTAAATTGCTATATTGTTCCAAATCACACTGTTGTATATGTTCTTCTACTATGTATGCTTTGGCAATGCAAAATGTGCTTTTGTCATGCCAATAAAGCTAACTGAATTGAATTGAATTGAGAGAGAGAGAGAGAGAGAGAGAGAGAGAGGGAGACAGAGACAGAGAGGGAGAGAGGGAGAGACACAGAGAGAGACAGAGAGAGATAGAGATGTGTGTGAGAGAGAGAGAGAGAGAGAGAGAGACAGAGAGGGAGAGAGAGTGTGTGAGAGAGAGAGAGAGACATCCTGCCCTAAATATGACCAAATTAGGGACACTTTCTATCCCCATTTCACACCTCACCACAAAGACTTCCATCAGAAACCAAATATGGACAAGCTCCCATACCTGCTAGGAGAAAGCCCAGCAAGCTCAAACCTGGCTGCCAGGTATGTGAGGTCCTGTCACGACGAAAGAGCCTCCAGCGGGACACAACTACCAACACACTCACCATATGCCTAGAGGAACTTCTAGAAATATTAGAAGACTGAATTTTTTTTTAAATTGTATTTTTTATTTGTTCTTCCCCATTATTATTTTATTATTTATATTGTATAGTGTTATTAAAGCTTTGGCAATGTAAAGATTTCTTTCACCATGCCAATAAAGCTATTTGAATCTGAATCTGAGACAGAGACATGGAGAGAGAGGGAGAGAGAGAGAGAGACACACACAGAGACAGAGAGAGAGAGAGCGAGAGACACAGAGACATGTCCACAGCCTGAGAGACAGTGTTATTGTGTATTGTGTCTGACCTGACCTGTGTGTTACTCTATTGTCCACCACAGTGATCCTCAGTATGTATGTTTCTATGTAAGTTAAAGACTGTGGTGTCAAATGTTCACACGTTCTAATTTGTTACAGTTCAATACTTCTAAGATGTTATAATATTACATTCTATTAATGCGATGTTCATTTAATTATTATTATTGTTATTATATTATTATTTTATTTATTTTCATCTTTTTGTACATGTATACTAAGCTTTGGCAATATTGTATCATTTACAGTCATGCCCATAAAGCAATTTTGAATTTGAATTTTTGAGACACAGAGAGAGAGAGGGAGAGAGAGACACACACAGAGACAGAGAGAGGGAGAGAGAGAGAGCGAGAGACACACACAGAGACAGAGAGAGGGAGAGAGAGAGAGCGAGAGACACAGAGAGAGGGAGAGAGAGGGAGAGAGAGACACACACAGAGACAGAGAGAGGGAGAGAGAGAGAGCGAGAGACACAGAGAGAGGGAGAGAGAGACACACACAGAGACAGAGAGAGGGAGAGAGAGACACAGAGAGAGAGAGAGCGAGAGACACAGAGAGAGAGCGAGACAGACGAGAGACACACACACACAGAGACGAGAGAGAGAGAGAGAGAGAGACACACAGAGACAGAGAGAGGGAGAGAGAGAGAGAGCGAGAGACACAGAGAGAGGGAGAGAGAGGGAGAGAGAGACACACACAGAGACAGAGAGAGGGAGAGAGAGAGAGCGAGAGACACAGAGAGAGAGAGGGAGAGAGAGACACACACAGAGACAGAGAGAGGGAGAGAGAGAGAGCGAGAGACACAGAGAGAGAGACACACACAGAGAGAGAGAGACAGAGAGAGACAGAGAGAGACAGAGAGAGAGAGGGAGAGAGAGACACACACAGAGACAGAGAGAGAGAGAGAGAGAGAGCGAGAGACACAGAGAGAGAGAGGTTATTTCTTTGGTAATCAGGACACTCGCAGCATCAATTTGTCTCTCATTTAATAATGTTGAGAGTCATGTGATCGGACAGAAACTCTCTATCCGACCGAATGAGAAACCTCATTTTCTTCATCTTTAGTAGATTGTGTTTGATTTCAGAACAATGACAGAAAGTATTTGTAAACTTGTTTTTGCACGCTTTGTTCTTGGGGTCAAAATATACATCTGTTAAGTGCATTTACACTGTTACTGGCTTAAAGTGAGTCTGATCTCATTTTGCTCCATTTGAGTTGTGAACAGGTTTTATTTGATTTTATTTTTTATTTTATTGTTTTATTTTAATAATTTCATGTTTTGTTTTTTAATTTAATTTAATTTTGTTTTATTATTATTTTATATTTATTGTATTACTTTTTACTTTTTATTATTTTTGTATTTTTTGTATTTATATATATATATATATTTATATATTTATTTTTTTGTTCTATATATATATATATATATATATATAGAAAAGAAATGGATAAATATATATTATAAATATTATATATATTATAAATATTTTTTTCTATTTTATATATATATATATATTTGTACAAAAAATACAAAATTAATAAAAATGTATAAAAAAGTATAAATAAATAATAAAATAAAAATATTTAAAATTATATATATAATATAATTTTGTTATTTTGTTTTATAATTTTATTTAATTGTTTAATTGTATTTTGTACTTTATATATTTGTTTTATACATTTATTTTGTCTATATATTTATTGTATTTTATTGATATTTATTTCAATTTTTATATTTTATTTTATTGTTTAAATATATTTGTTTTTTATATTTGTGCATCTTTTTATTTTAATGAATGAATTACATTTTTTTAATTATTTTTTTTTATTTTATATTTAATTTTATTTTGGTCAAAACTTGAAAAGATGCGAGCAGCTGTAGCACAGAATCATCTTTTCGTCTAATGATTGATGACCGGATCAAATGCATGGATGTGTTTGTCTGCAGGTGGATGGTTTGAGTGTGTCTCTGTGCTGATGGTTTTTCTCGTCCTGCAGTGTAAATGGTCCAGAAAAGGCTTCATCCGAACCCGATGGGCGCTGGCTGACTGGTGAGTTCATCTCTGTCCTGAACCAGATCGATCCGGTCTTACAGAGAGAGTTCACATCTGTTCTCACTGTTACTGACGGATCACATCACAGTACTCGTATGAAGCAATGCTCATCAACATGAGCGCGTGTAGAAGAGCACAGAACTGATGTTTTGGCTGGACTAACACTATTAGAAACAGACAGGTGCACTGCTAACAAAATCACAAACTAATGCAGGAGAAGAAAAGATTTAATGAAGCAAACGAGCATTTCAACTGCTTCATCAGCCAATTAGGTTTACTGCAGCTCTATTCTTTGACTTTAGATAAATAATATAAGTTATTTCAAATTAAATCAGCAAAATAAAATACTAAAAAAATATGAAATATTTTTTAAATAAAATTAAAATCAATAATTTAAAATAAAAGTAATATAAAATCAATATAAAATATTTTTTAATGCTTAAAATAAATAGTAAATAAAATGAAAACAAACAATAAAACACTTACTAAAAAATATTATTTAAAATAATATCTAAAATGAAAGCAATCAAAAATAAAAATAAAATTATTTTTAATAAATTAAAATAATTAAAAATTAAATTATTAAAATAAAACTACAAATACATCAGATATTTTTTTAAATAAAATTAAATAACTTAAAATAAATAAATTAAATAAATATTAAATAATATTTTAAAATAAACAATCAAAATAAAACCAAAAAAATACTTTTAATAAATTAAAATAAACACAAAATATTAAATAATATTTTAAAATAAATAATCAAAATAAAACCAAAAAAATACTTTTAATAAATTAAAATAAAATAAATAATATTTTAAAATAAACAATCAAAATAAAACCAAAAAAATACTTTTAATAAATTAAAATAAACACAAAATATTAAATAATATTTTAAAATAAATAATCAAAATAAAACCAAAAAAATACTTTTAATAAATTAAAATAAAATAAATAATATTTTAAAATAAACAATCAAAATAAAACCAAAAAAATACTTTTAATAAATTAAAATAAGTCATTTAAAATAGTCAAAATAAAACACTTTAAAACTAAACTAAATTTCTAACTAAATTAACTAGTTTTTTGGTTCACTTGCATGTCACGTGATCATTAACGGACATCAGAGGACCTTGAACATGTGGTAAATTATTGAAATATTAAGTAAATATTTTCTCTGAAGGGGGTTCGGCTGACAGAAATGTTTGGGAATCACTGAAATAAGCTATAATTGTTCAAACTATTTATATGCTACACTGCTTTAGATGCAGGTCTGGCTCCTGTTCTCTGTTGAGCTCTGCTGCTAACGCTCAGGTTGCCGGTTCGAGTCTCGATCGGAGGAGAAGTGAAGCTGTAATAAGTCGGCGCGAGTCACTTGGGATAAAAGTCTCTGCTAAAGGACTAACCGCGAGTTTCTCCCGTCCGGACCGCAGGATTAGATTACAGCTAATCGTGTTAGCCGAGCGCTTACGTATGACAGATGACATGATCAGACCGAGAGAGAGAGAAGCTAATGCAATAGAAGAACGGCACGAGAACAAGAGCGTCTGACACCGGATGAAGGGAATGAAAAGGTGACGGAGGAATAACAGGCTTAGCCGCGCCGCCAAACCTGATTACTGAGACGCTTCGTTAGCACTTGTGATCTGAGCGGCTCACCTCTGTGCTTTAGTGATATATAGAGCAGAGAAACTGATAGACGTGTTCGTATTAATCAGTGAGCATAAGAATATAATAATGCATTATGAAGATGTTTATTTGCATCCTTTTTTGTGTAAATACTTAGCACAGATGAAACACAGCAGGGTTTCCCAAACGAGGACCTGCAGGGAGTTTGTGAGTTGATGAAAACTTAATAACATTTTTTTTTTTTTCTAAATATATATAATAATAATAATAATGTTAAAATAAAAGCAAAAAAATATATAAATAAAAAATATATAAATATATAATTTATATAAATATAAACAATTTGTATAATTATATAAATTATATATTAAATCAAGAAATCAAAATAAAGCAAAAATATAAATAGTTTAATTAATAAAAATAAAAACAATTAAAATACTGAAAAGTATGGTTGTTAATTAAATACTAATAATAAAATATTAAAATAATTTAATATTGTCAAAACAAAACACTAAAATGTATAATATTTTTTAAATAAATTAATAAAATAAATATAAATATATTACATAAATTATAAATTAAAAATCTAAATAAAACAAATATAAACTTTTAAATTTAAATAAAAGCAATTAAAATAAAATACTGAAAAATATTGGAAAAACTGAAGATATTTTTAACTAATTTAAATAAAATAATTTAAAATAAACGCAAACATTTTTTTTTTTTTTATGAATCAAAATAAAATAATTTAAAATTAAATAAAAATAAAATACTAACTAAAAAGTATGTATATATAATTTAAATAAATAAATTATTAAATTAAATTTAAAATAAATTTTTTTTTCATAAAATATTAAAACAAAATAAAATAAATAATTTAAAATGAAAGGGGTTCGGCTGATGAAAACATTTGGGAATCACTGAAATAAGCTTGAATTCTTGTTTTTCCTCCTGTGCACAGTTACAGAGTAAACTGCAGGTTAACCCATGAAACCAGCATTGATCGTGTGATTTATTGTGCACTTGCTAATAAATCAGCCGCATGTAGTGCGGCATGAATGCATTCATAATATATTACACTTGTGGCTTCATAGAAGGTGTTATTTAAGCTTTCGTTCACCTGACACACTTCACAGGTGCTTTGTTGTATCTGTTTTACATGCATGCATGTGGCAGATGCTATCCATCATGTGATCAGTTCATGCATTGACTGGGAATCAAACCCGTGACCTCTGTTGCATTGACGAACACAGCTGATAATATAAATGTGTGTTTTCTCTCTCAGTGCCTTTGACCTGGTGAACATCCACCTGTTTCACGACGCGTCTAACCTGGTGGCGTGGGAGAAGAGTCCGTCGGTGTACTCGGGAACACGGCAGAAAGCGCTGGGCTTCGTTCTGGACAGGTCAGACAATCTGCTTAAAGCATGTTCACACTTAATAAATGCATGCAGAACATATCAAGCGCTGGTGAATTACAGCTCAGAGATCATGTTCTTCCACTCACGCCTTCGCTTTCTGTCCAATGAGAGACCAGAGCGGTTTATTACACCATCATTTACCCTGATTTACAGTTTAAAAGACCTTTGTTGTTTACGTTGAGGATTTTCACCGCTCTTTTATTTATATTAATCTCATAAACACTTCATCCCAGCACTTGTTTTCCTCTGATTAAATAATGTTCTCCAAAGGGTTGTGTGTGATCTGAAATAATGTTGTAAAAATTAAATTATTTTTAGAATAAATCAATCAAAATAAAACTTATACTAAACAGATATTTTTTAGTAAAATAAAAATAGATAAATAAAAATATTGTATAAATATTATATAATAAAAAATTGTATGTCGTGACCATTAACTACATCAGATCGTCAAATTATTACTAAATATAATAAAAAATATTTTATTAGTTCATCTGTATGTAGTGACATTAACTGACATCAGTTCATTATTAAATTATTATTAAATATAATAAAAAAATATTTTATTTGTTCACCTGTATGTAGTGACATTAACTGACATCAGTTCATTATTAAATTATTATTAAATATAATAATAAAAATATTTTATTGGTTCATCTGTATGTAGTGACCATTAACTGACATCAGATCATTATTAAATTATTATTAAATATAATAATAAAATATTTTATTGGTTCATCTGTATGTAGTGACCATTAACTGACATCAGATCATTATTAAATTATTATTAAATATAATAATAAAATATTTTATTGGTTCATCTGTATGTAGTGACATTAACTGACATCAGTTCATTATTAAATTATTATTAAATATAATAATAAAATATTTTATTTGTTCACCTGTATGTAGTGACATTAACTGACATCAGATCATTATTAAATTATTATTAAATATAATAATAAAATATTTTATTGGTTCACCTGTATGTAGTGACATTAACTGACATCAGATCATTATTAAATTATTATTAAATATAATAATAAAATATTTTATTGGTTCATCTGTATGTAGTGACCATTAACTGACATCAGTTCATTATTAAATTATTATTAAATAAAAAAATATTTTATTAGTTCACCTGTATGTCGTGACCATTAACTGACATCAGTTCATTATTAAATTATTATTAAATATAATAAAAAAATATTTTATTAGTTCATCTGTATGTAGTGACATTAACTGACATCAGATCATTATTAAATTATTATTAAATATAATACAAAAATATTTTATTAGTTCATCTGTATGTAGTGACATTAACTGACATCAGATCATTATTAAATTATTATTAAATATAATAATAAATCTCAAAGGGTACTATAAGAAAATATTTTTGCTAAGTAATATTATTTCATTTTCATTTAATTTACATTTCTTTTAATTAAATCATAAAAATGTAAATAAAATAATTTTAAAATAAAAACCATAAAAATAAAACACTTACTAAAAAGATTTTATATTTAATTAGTACACCTGCATGTCATGTGACAATTAACTGACAATTGTTATTAATTTATTGAAGTATTAACTTAAAGGGTACTTCAAGAAAATATTTTATTAAATTAAATTAAATTAAATAAAAAACATTGAATAAAATAATATTTAAATAAAAACCATCAAAATAAAACATTTACTAAAATATTTAAATATTTTATTTGTTCACCTGCATGTCATGTGATCATTAAACAACATCAGAGAATTGTTAAATTATTATTTAATTATTGAAATCTTATTTTAAAAACTCAAAATATACTTCAAGAAAACATTTTAGCTCATTAATATTCATTTTAATTTAATTGAAACCATAAAAAAAAAAAAAAAAAAAAGCATTACTAAAAATGATTGAATAACTGTGATCATATGAATGTTTTGTTACATTTTTGATATGTGTCCCTGGAGCACAAAAGCAGTCATAAGTAACACAGGTATATTTGTAGCAATAGACAACAATACATTGTATGGGTCAAAATTATACATTTTTCTTTTATGCCAAAAATCATTAGGATATTAAGTAAAGATCATGTTCCATGAAGATATTTAGTAAATTTCCTACCGTAAATATATCAAAACTTAATTATTGATTAGTAATATGCATTGCTAAGAACTTCATTTGAACAACTTTAAAGATGATTTTCTCAATATTTTGATTTTTTTGCACCCTCAGATTCCAGATTTACAAATATTGTCCTATCATAACAAACCATACATCAATGGAAAGATTATTTATTATTTATTCATGCATAAATTCATTAAAAAAAATTACCCTTATGACTGGTTTTGTGCTCCACGTTCACAAATCAACTTAAAATCTCAGTGGGACTTCAAGTATGTTTTATTGCTTAAAAACTTTTGTGAATCACTGAAATACTCTATATATGCTATAACTCTATAATAAAGCGTTCGCTCTGAGAGTGGAGCGCTGAGGCGGAAGCGTGTTTCCACGCGTCTGAATGGAGCACAACACCTTCCCCCAAAGCAGTGAATAATGTTGGGCTCTTTTCAGCGGCGCTACTAACCTTTTGGCAGCCACCAGTAAAGTCTATTCTCCTGTTGTGATGGAGGAGGACAATGTGGCTCAACAGCCTTTAGAAAGCAGCGCTACCTCCAACAGAGCGGTCATTCAGCGCCGTTTGGGAACCGACTTTAGGCTCATTGTCCGCGCCTCCCCCTACACTCAGACCTCTTCCAGTTTGACTTTTCCTCACACATTCACCTCGTTTTTAACCCTCATAATGCATTCAGAATCTCAATGCTGTTTTCACATTCCGGGTCCGATTGGACCTGAAGAATCTGTATTTTATTAAACAGTCATAACTTCATATTTTTCAACTAAAACCAGATTGCATCTGATTAGCAACTTCTCATTAGTGAGTGAATGTGAAAAAATTCAAAGTTTTGAATGTCACAAAATTATTACTGCATTTACCTCTTTTTTTATTAATTAAAAAATCGAGAACTTCTTTGAAATTTCAAATTACACATGAGCTACACCAAAAACACTATGATGTAAAATATACATATATTTTTTTTAATATTAATGAGGAATGTTATTTGAATATATCATTGTATGACATTTATAAAAACATATAATCTGAGAATTATCAGTGTTAATAAATGAGTCATTGGAGTGAATGGAATTTTATTAAATTCCTTTGAATTTATAACCCATTATTGCTCAAAAACAGTTTTAATATTTTTCAACTAAAACCATATTGTATCTGATCAGCAGCTTCTCATTAATGAGAAAATGTGGGAAAAAAATTGAATGTTTACCTTTTTTATGAATTAAGAAATTGACAAATTCTATGAAATTTCAAATTACACATGAACTACACCAGAAAAACTATGATGCAAAATATACATATATTTTTTTTTAATGTTGATGAGAAATTTTATTTGAATATATCATTGTATGAAATTTATAAGAGCATATAATCAGAGAATTATCAGTGTTAGCTCCATTGGAATGAATGGAATTTAATTTAATTTCTCATGATTGCTCAAAAACGGTCCAAATTTAGGGTCCAAAACTTTTTTTTCAAACAAAATCAATTATTTTTGCTTGTATAAACTACTTTTAGATGAAAAAATGCTGCAGTGGTTCATCAATAGACGTACGTATTCATGTTCACCAACAAAATTCAGTCCAAAAGTCGGTGAGATATGGGGAAAAGGCTAAATATGTTTTTGACACTAATTTAACTCCATAGATGATAAAAAAAAAGTATTTTTGACACTATTGGTGCTCCATACATACCCGGATCAAAAATGACCCGAACACAAAAACAAAATACTAAACACTATGCATTTTTTAGAAATGTTTATGTATCAAGAAGACGTGGTTAAACTCAGTATAAACGTCATACTGTTTATCTCTCAAAGCCTCCTGGGAAGGATCCTGACGGCCGAAGCGTCTTCATTCTGTGTGGTCTCTGTTTGATATGCACGGCCTGTAAATCGTGACGTTTCGCTGTTGCGTCGGAGGCAAACGGACGTGCGTTTCTGAGCAGATTGGTCTGGTTTTGACGCATCCGATCAGTTCCTGGCTCTTTTGTGTGCGCAGATATGTTCTTCCATTCAGAAGATGTGCTCAGGTTCAGGCCGGAGCGGTTTTACATCACAACTGTGAAATCTGGCCTAAAAGAGCCCCATTGTGTCCGGCTTTTACTTTCACACAAATATAGTCCATTGTCTGGCGGCTGAAGTTAATTTGATCAACATTGGAGACATTTAACTTTTCTGTTCAGTCAAAAGGCTTGTTTCATGCTCATTTTTGGCCCATTGAAAAGCCGTGATTGGCAGAAAAATAATGTTGCCGTTAACAATTGAGGGCAATTAGTTTCCCAGGGGGAAGCGCCGGGCCGCTCTGGCCGCCACACAACTATTCTTTGTGACTTTATGGATGGTCATCAGTCAACTGTCAGGAGACTCAAAGAGGCTCCCGGATAAATGTTTCCCTTTTGGCTTTTCCCAGAACAACAGGCTGAAAGGGAAAGAGGGCAAGCGAGAGAGAGAGAGAGCTGTGTGTGTGTGTGAGGAGAGAGAGAGAGAGAGAGAGAGAGATGCTGTGTGTGTGTGTGTATGAGGAGAGAGAGAGAGAGAGCTGCTGTGTGTGTGTGTGTGTGTGTGTGAGGAGAGAGAGAGAGAGCTGTGTGTGTGTGTGTGTGTGTGTGTGTGAGAGGTGAGAGAGAGAGAGAGAGAGAGAAATGCTGTGTGTGTGTGTGTGTGAGGAGAGAGAGAGAGAGAGATGCTGTGTGTGTGTGTGTTTGAGGAGAGAGAGAGAGAGAGAGCTGCTGTGTGTGTGTGTGTGTGTGTGAGGAGAGAGAGAGAGAGAGAGAGCTGTGTGTGTGTGTGTGTGTGTGTGTGTGAGGAGAGAGAGAGAGAGAGAGAGAAATGCTGTGTGTGTGTGAGGAGAGAGAGAGAGAGATGCTGTGTGTGTCTGTGAGGAGAGAGAGTGAGAGCTGCTGTGTGTGTGTGTGAGAGAGAGAGAGAGAGAGATGCTGTGTGTGTGTGTGTGTGTGTGTGTGAGGATAGAGAGAGAGAGATGCTGTGTCTGTGAGGAGAGAGAGAGAGAGCTGCTGTGTGTGAGAGAGAGAGAGAGAGAGATGCTGTGTGTGTGTGTGAGCAGAGAGAGAGAGATGCTGTGTGTGTGTGTGTGAGGAGAGAGAGAGAGCTGCTGTGTGTGTGTGAGGAGAGAGAGAGAGATGCTGTGTGTGTGTGTGAGGAGAGAGAGAGAGATGCTGTGTGTGTGAGGAGAGAGAGAGAGAGATGCTGTGTGTGTGTGTGTGTGAGGAGAGAGATGCTGTGTCTGTGTGTGAGGAGAGAGATGCTGTGTGTGTGTGAGAGGAGAGAGAGAGATGCTGTGTGTGTGTGTGTGTGTGTGAGGAGAGAGAGAGAGCTGCTGTGTGTGTGAGGAGAGAGAGAGAGATGCTGTGTGTGTGTGTGTGTGAGGAGAGAGAGAGAGATGCTGTGTGTGTGTGTGAGGAGAGAGAGAGATGCTGTGTGTGTGTGAGGAGAGAGAGAGATGCTGTGTGTGTGAGGAGAGAGAGAGAGAGATGCTGTGTGTGTGTGTGTGTGTGTGAGAGGAGAGAGAGAGAGATGCTGTGTGTGTGTGTGTGAGGAGAGAGAGAGAGATGCTGTGTGTGTGTGAGGAGAGAGAGAGATGCTGTGTGTGTGTGTGTGTGAGGAGAGAGAGAGAGATGCTGTGTGTGTGTGTGTGTGTGTGAGGAGAGAGAGAGAGAGAGAGCTGCTGTGTGTGTGTGAGGAGAGAGAGAGAGATGCTGTGTGTGTGTGTGTGTGTGTGTGTGTGAGTGTGTGTGTGTGTGTGTGTGTGAGGAGAGAGAGAGAGATGCTGTGTGTGTGTGTGTGTGTGAGGAGAGAGAGAGAGATGCTGTGTGTGTGTGTGTGTGTGAGGAGAGAGAGAGAGATGCTGTGTGTGTGTGAGGAGAGAGAGAGAGATGCTGTGTGTGTGTGTGTGTGTGTGGGGAGTGAGAGAGAGATGCTGTGTGTGTGTGTGTGGAGAGAGAGAGAGATGCTGTGTGTGTGTGAGGAGAGAGAGAGATGCTGTGTGTGTGTGTGTGTGTGAGGAGAGAGAGAGAGATGCTGTGTGTGTGTGTGTGTGTGAGGAGAGAGAGAGAGATGCTGTGTGTGTGTGTGTGGAGAGAGAGAGAGAGAGCTGCTGTGTGTGTGAGGAGAGAGAGAGTGTTGCTGTGTGTGTGAGGAGAGAGAGAGAGAGCTGCTGTGTGTGTGTGTGTGTGTGTGTGAGAGGAGAGTGAGAGAGAGAGCTGCTGTGTGTGTGAGGAGAGAGAGAGATGCTGTGTGTGTG
>CM049852.1:34763991-34788991 GCA_027422415.1 Schizothorax lantsangensis | reverse complement strand
AAAACGCAGGTATGAGGATATGATGGGATCCGTACCTCAGGGCTCTGTTGGTAGTGAATCAGTTTGTGTAGTGACAGCGGCGCGGCCGTGTGCCTGGACTCCAGTATATTTAAAATCCCTCCTAATTAAACTTAATAGAATGTAAATTTAATTTGTGGGAAAATGGCGGCCGTTCCAATCTCATGATTGATAGGGGCCGACGGGCGGGTTAATTACTGACTTGATCTACTGAGCTCGTGACATAACTTGTGCTGCGTTTAATTAGAGTGTATTTGCTGGTTGATGGAGGCTCCGGCGCCCCCTATCTGCGGCGCATGTAAACATCAATCTCTCCTTCTTTTGTCCTCTGTCTTTCTGAGGGCCGAGCAGCATGAAATTAAAGGTGGGGACTCGCTGTACATGACTGATGTAAACTGCTCATTAATGAGCAGTCAGAGGCTCATAAAACTTTCATTTTTCAACATTTGAAGAGCTTTCTAATTGATGGCCTCACGCCAGCGTCAGATCAGTTTGTTTTTACACAGAAAAACAATTAAACTGTGTGTGTGCGCACACTTTTCTGTTATATATTATGTCATGTTACGTTTTGTAGTGTTATGTTATGTTTTGTTATCCTATGTTATGTTACATTGTTACTTTTTATGTTACATTAGGCCTATGTCATGTTATGTTATGTTGTTACGTTATGTTACATTTTGTGTTATGTTATGTTACGTCATGTTACTTTTTATGTTACATTGTCATGTTGTTTTGTTATCCTACGTTGTTACATTTTGTTGTTGCGTTTTTTGTCGTTATGTTTTGTTATCCTATGTTATGTTACGTTATGTTACTTTTTGTTACATTAGGCCTATGTCATGTTACGTTATGTTTTGTTGTTACGTTATGTTACATTTTGTGTTATGTTGTGTTTTGTTGTTACGTTTTGTGTTATCCTATGTTATGTTACGTCATGTTACTTTTTATGTTACATTATGTTATGTTTTGTTATCCTACGTTGTTACATTTTATGTTGCGTATTTTGTCGTTATGTTTTGTTATCCTATGTTATGTTACGTTATGTTACTTTTTATGTTACATTGTCATGTTATATTTTGTTGTTACGTTATGTTACATGTTGTGTTATGTTGAGTTTTGTTGTGTTACGTTTTGTGTTATCCTGTGTTTTGTTACGTCATGTTACTTTTTATGTTACATTATGTTATGTTTTGTTATCCTACGTCGTTACATTTTATGTTGCGTATTTTGTCGTTATGTTTTGTTATCCTATGTTACGTTATGTTACTTTTTATGTTACATTGTCATGTTATGTTTTGATGTTACGTTATGTTACATGTTGTGTTATGTTACGTTTTGTTATCCTGTGTTATGTTACTTTTTATTTTACATTGTCATGTTTTGTTATCCTACGTTGTTACATTTTATGTTGCATTTTGTTTTGTCGTTTTGTTATCCTATGTTATGTCACTTTATGTTACTTTTTGTTACATTGTCATTTTATGTTATGTTTTGTTACGTTGTTACATTTTGTGTTATGTTGCGTTTTGTTATGTTACGTTACGTTTTGTGTTATCCTATGCTATGTTACATCATGTTACTTTTTATGTTACATTGTCATGTTATGTTATGTTTTATGTTATATTTTATGTTACGTTTTGTTTTGTGTTATCCTATGTTATGTTTCCTCATGTTACGTTTTATGTTACGTTATGTCATGTTATGTTTTGTTGTTACGTTATGTTATGTTTTGTGGTGTTATGTTTCATTGGCCCGGTTTCACAGACGGGGCTTAGCTTAAGCCAGGGCTAGGCCTTAGTTAAATTAAGATATTTAAGCAGCTTTTATAAAAATGCCTTAGAAGAAAACATTACAGGTGTGCGTCTTGACACAGAACAATGGCACTGGCATATTTTAAGATATGTGAGAGACAGATATTTTCAGTTGAGACAGCTCAAACACGCATTTTAGTCTGGGACTAGCCTGAAGCCTTGTCTGTGAAACCGGGGGATTATGTTTTGTTACGTTATGATTTGTTCTGTAAAGCTGACGTCCTGTTGTGTTTTATGTCATGTTTTGTTACGTTATGTTGTTTCAATGTTTTGTTACGTTGCTATTATTTGTTCTGTAAAGCTTATGTTCTGTTATGTTTTATTATGTTACGTTTTGTTGTTACGTTACGCTCTGTGTTATGTTACGTTTTGTGTTATGTTATGTTATGTTGTTTTGTTGTTTCATTGTTTTGTTACGTTATGATTTGTTCTGTAAAGCTTCTGTTCTGTTATGTTTTATGTTATATGTTTTATTATGTTACGTTATGTTACATTTTGTGTTGTTACATTACGCTTTGCAGGGCTCGCAAAATCGCTAGCCCGACGTCCCGGGGCTATTGTGTTTTCCAGTCGGGCTACCAAAATGTATCATGCCCTGCCCGACGGGCTACCTCCCCGCGGGTTCTTAAAAACTCCTAAAGTGAGTTGTATCAAACTTAAGGCCATAAAGTTTTAAATACGTTAAATGGTATAAGAAATGTAATTATATTTTCAAGAGTTCTACAGTTGGGGACGGATAGACAAGAGTCACGATACTGGATTCAAATTCAAAAGGCAATGATGTCATTGAATAAATATGAGCTGCACTTTTCATGTCAAAACGCAGCGCGGATGTCTTTATTTGACTGTATCTGAAGGGAACCGACTGTCCTCAGAAACGTGTCGTTGGCAATTTAATTTCATTTTAGCTATAATTCCTGATTAAGCAGCTTTTATGAGCGCAGAGCTGCTTTGTGTCCAATCGTTACCGGGGAAACCGCAATATTTCAGCGCTCCTAAAGCACCACCTCATGGCAGAGAATGAATGCCATTTATGGTCAGATCAATGCAAATATCAACTCCGCAAACACAGAGTTCTAAATGAGAAAGAAGTTAATGTGCCTTCTAAAAAATCTAAACAATTAAGACAGTGATATTTATACGTTTTAAATTAACAATTTATATGCTTGATTTATCCCTTTTCATAAAAATGGTCTAAAGGCTGAAATGCTGTTGTATGAGATTTTTTGTTTTTGTGAAAACCTGTTTCTGAACTGTAAATCATGTAATTTTATGGCTCAATACTCTGTTACATAGACATTGTCCAACCCCCGCTCACACTGTTCATTTTACTTGTGCAGCTCTTAAAATGGGTCATAAATTGCCTTAAATTTATTTTTAAAAATTCTGCAGATACCCTGTAAATAGTGAAATAAAATTCTTTCCTTCATATTTGTTGATATTTGTTTATTGAAAATATTTTTGATTGATTTAAACTCCTGTCTGATTTTCTCTCTCTCTCGCTCTCTCTCTCTATATATATATATATATATAATTTATTTTTTTTAAAAGGTCTTTTTTTTTATTTGGGCTAGTTAAATTAATTTTCGGGCTACCAAAATCTGAAGAGTACCTGCCCGAAGGGCTACCAGGGATTTTGAAATTTTGCGAGCCCTGCTTTATGTTACTTTTGTGTTATGTTGTTTTGTTGTTACATTTTGTTACATTGTTATTATTTGTTCTGTAAAGCTTATGTTCTGTTATGTTTTATGTTTTATTATGTTACGTTATGTTACACTTTATGTTGTTATTTTACGCTTTGTGTTATGTTACGTTTTGTGTTATGTTGTTACATTATGTTGTTTTGTTGTTTCATTGTTTTGTTATGTTGTTATGTTCGTTGTTATGTTTTATGTTATGTTTTATGTTACGTTATGTTACATTTTGTGTTGTTACGTTACGCTTTGTGTTATGTTACGTTTTATGTTGTTACGTTATGTTATGTTGTTTTGTTGCTTCATTATGTTTTGTTACATTGTTATTATTTGTTCTGTAAAGCTTATGTTCTGTTCTGTTCTGTTTTTTAAGTAAACATGATAAAGATAGTTCTTTACATCTTTTATCTGTGTATTGTTGGGTGTGTGTGTGTGTGTGTGTGCGCTGGCTTGCGTGTTTGTCCATATGCGCTTGTGTACATGCACACATGGCAGAATCTGTGGTGGATAGAGACCTCACAGCCGTCTGTGTGTGTGTGTTGTTAATTCATTCTTACACAATAAAGCTCCATTTCATACAGTGTTTGTGCATTTGGCCCATCATAAATCAAAGGCGGCAGTGGCATTAAGTACACACTACATTAGTCAGGCTAATTAATTTTGGGACACATCCATCCATTAGTCAGTGGTCCTGCGTTTCATGGGACGGATAGAGAGACCCTGACGGCCGCTGTCAAACCAACCATGA
Source organism: Schizothorax lantsangensis (assembly GCA_027422415.1). Taxonomy (NCBI): domain Eukaryota; kingdom Metazoa; phylum Chordata; class Actinopteri; order Cypriniformes; family Cyprinidae; genus Schizothorax; species Schizothorax lantsangensis. The sequence continues at coordinate 34,784,720 of CM049852.1, read as the reverse complement.
AAATACACACACGCACAAGTGTATCTTCACACACAGGCAAACACATCTGCGTGTTTACACACATCTGATCTCCATCCAACAGCGTCACACGATACACTCACACGCCTGCTGCTGGAATCACTCTTTTGTAATGAAATGTAGCCAACTGACTGAATGATATAAACAATATAAACTGATGAAAATAATATACTTTAGAGGAGAGAATATCACAAACACTGAAGAGGATTGATGGATGGATGGATACATAGATGGAAAGATGGGTGAAAAGATAGGTGGATGGATGGATGGATGAAAAGATAGGTGGATGGATGGACTGATGGATGGATAGATGGAAAGATGGGTGGATGGATGGACGGATAAATGGATGGATGGCTGGATAGACTGGTGGATGGATGGAAAGATGGATGAATGAAAAGATAGGTGGATGGATGGATGGATAAATGAATTAAAATATGGACTGATGGATGGATAAATGGATGAAAAGATAGGTGGATGGATGGATGGATGGATGGATGGACGGATGGACAGATGGATGAAAAGGTAGGTGGATGTATGGATGGATGGACGGACGGATGTACAGATGGATGGATGGATAAATGGATGAAAAGATAGGTGGATGGATGGATGGATAAATGGATTAAAAGATGGATGGATGGATGGATAAATGGATGAAAAGATAGGTGGATGGATGGATGGACGGATGGACAGATGGATGAAAAGGTAGGTGGATGTATGGATGGATGGACGGACGGATGTACAGATGGATGGATGGATAAATGGATGAAAAGATAGGTGGATGGATGGATGGATAAATGGATTAAAAGATGGACGGATGGATGGATAAATGGATGAAAAGATAGGTGGATGGACGGACGGACGGATGTACAGATGGATGGATGGATAAATGGATGAAAAGATAGGTGGATGGATGAATGAACGGATGGATGGATGGACGGATGGATGGATGGATAAATGGATGAAAAGATAGGTGGATGGATGGATGGATAAATGGATTAAAAGATGGATGGATGGATGGATAAATGGATGAAAAGATAGGTGGATGGATGGATGGACGGATGGACAGATGGATGAAAAGGTAGGTGGATGTATGGATGGATGGACGGACGGATGTACAGATGGATGGATGGATAAATGGATGAAAAGATAGGTGGATGGATGGATGGATAAATGGATTAAAAGATGGACGGATGGATGGATAAATGGATGAAAAGATAGGTGGATGGACGGATGTACAGATGGATGGATGGATAAATGGATGAAAAGAGAGGTGGATGGATGAATGAACGGATGGATGGATGGACGGACGGATGGATGGATGGATGGATGGATGGATAAATGGATGAAAAGATAGGTGGATGGATGGACGAACGGACGGATGTATGGATGGATAAATGGATGAAAGTATAGGTGGATGGACGGATGGATAAATGGATGGATGATGGATGGATATAAAGAGGTGGATGGATGGACGGATGAATGGATTGATGGATAAATAGATGGATAGATAGGTGAGTGGATGGACTCAAATAACTGGATGGATGAATAGACATTTACATTTATGCATTTAGCAGACGCTTTTATCCAAAGAGACTTACATTGCATTCAAGTTACAGTTTTACATTTGACCAGCTCTTGCTTTCCCTGGGAAAAGAAAGATGGATGAAGAGACTGATGGATAGATAGGTGGATGAATGGACGGATAAATAAATTGATGGATGATAGTAGTTTTAGTGGTTGGTTTGTGAGGGAGTTTCTTGCGGTGTGTGTGTTGTGTTTCTGTTTTTGTGCTGTAGTTGATGAGGAAGACTTGCGTAACGATGTGTTCATTCTCAGCACAATGCTGCTCATCGTTCAGATAAACCCACATGATCTCTGATCTCCGTCCCTCCGCGTGTTTTTAACAGCGCTAACAAAGAGCGTCACACATCACGGCCGAGCGACGTGCCTTTAATCAGAGCCTAATTAAAACAGAGAGAATGAAGAACAGCCCCAGGCTGTTCCCCTCACAGCCTCATTAACAACAGGCCGTTTGAGCGCGCTCCGTGCGGCGTGGCGAGGGCTTCGCCTGGCACTGAGAGCCTTACGCCATCACGACTCCATTCAGAGTCCTTCTGCTGCTCTTCACACGCACACATCTACAGCTTACTCACAAACAGAGCTTTAATAGCTCAAAGCAGTTTACTACTCTTTTCTTTTTAAGCACCAAAATTGTGTTTATTTATTTTATATTTATTTTATTATTTTAATTTAAATGTTATATTTTCTATATTGTATTATTGTTTATTTTTATTTTATGTTAGTTTATTTTACTTTTTATCTTATTTTTATTTTATTCACATTTTTAATATTTTGTATGATTTATATTGCTTTTTATTCAATTGTATTTTATTTTTATTTTATTACATTTTTATTTTTTATTTAAGTTTAGCTTATTTTTTATATTATTTTTATTTAATTACATTTTATTATATTGTATTATTGTGTTTATTTTTATTTTATATTAGTTTATTTTACTTTTTATCTTTTATTTTATTCAAAATTGTAATGTTATTTTAGCTTATAAGTTGTTTTATATATATTTAGGTTAGTGTTTTAAATCATTTATTTGACTTGTTATCATATTCTTTATGCTATTTTTATTTGTATATTATCATATTATTTTATTTTTATTTTCTTTTAGTTTATTTAACTTTATCTTTAAGCACCAACATTTATTTTATTATTTTATTCTATTTAATTGTTATATTTTTATATTGTATTATAGTTTATTTTATATTAGTTTATTATTTTACTTTTATCTTATTTTTATTCTATTTTATTTTATTCATATAATGTTATTTTAGCTTATAAGTTGTTTTATATATATTTGGGTTAGTGTTTTAAATCATTTATTTGACTTTATATCATATTCTTTGCTATTTTTATTTGTATATTATCATATTATTTTATTTTTATTTTAGTTTATTTAATTTTATCTTATATTATTTTGTTTCTCTTCTGTATTATAAAAATCTATAATTATATTATTTCTATATTTCTATATATTTTTAGTATAGTTTATTTTACTTTATTTTATTTACTGTTTAGTTTACTTACTATAAATTGTTTTATATATTTATTTTGCATGATTTATATTGCTTTTTATTCAATTATATATATTTTTATTTTATTACATTTTTATTTTTTATTTAAGTTTAGCTTATTTTTTATATTATTTTTATTTAATTACATTTTATTATATTGTATTATTGTTTATTTTTATTTTATATTAGTTTATTATTTTACTTTTTATCTTTTATTTTATTAAAAATGTTAATGTTATTTTAGCTTATAAGTTGTTTTATATATATTTGGGTTAGTGTTTTAAATCATTTATTTGACTTGTTATCATATTCTTTGCTATTTTTATTTGTATATTATCATATTATTTTATTTTATTTTTCTTTTAGTTATTTAACTTTATCTTATATTATTTTGTTTCTCTTCTGTATTATAAAAATCTATAATTATATTATTTTTATATATTTTTAACATTTTTTATTTTCTTTTAGTATAGTTTATTTTACTTTATTTTATTTACTGTTTAGTTTACTTACTATAAATTGTTTTATATATTTATTTTGCATGATTTATATTGCTTTTTATTCAATTATATTTTATTTTTATTTTATTATTTTTTTTAATATTTTTTTTAAGTTTAGCTTATTTTTTTATATTATTTTTAATTAATTAAATTGTATTATATTTATCTTATTTTAGTCAAGTCAAGTCAAGTCACCTTTATTTATATAGCGCTTTTAACAATACAGATTGTGTCAAAGCACTTAACAGTATCAAGTTGGAGGATAGAGTGTCAGTAATGTATAATAATAAGATTAAACACTCAATTTTCAGTTAAGGGCGTTTCATTATTGAATTCGGAGATGTCATTGTCTAGCTAAGTTTTGTTTAAATAGTAACTGTGAAATCAAATTTACTATAATCGCTAGAAATTAAGTGTCCCCAACTGAGCAAGCCAGAGGCGACAGCGGCAAGGAACCAAAACTCCCTCTGAGACAGAATGGAGAAAAAAACCTTGGGAGAAACCAGGCTCAGTCGGGGGGCCAGTTCTCCTCTGGCCAGGATATTATTGTTTATTCATTGTTTACTTATTGTTTTAATTACATTTTTAAATGTATAAATGTATTATATTTCTATTTTTATATTGTTGCAATTTCTAACAATAATAGTATTATGTAGTTAGGTATTTTATTATTATATTTTTAATTATTTGTTTTATTTTTTAGTTTTATTGTATTTTAGTCGAGGTCTTCACTGGGGATATGTCTCTGGGGCTCATCGCTGACGATCAGGGCCGCAGACATCATCTCCCGGCGCCGATCCACCATCTGATCCGGACACGGACTGAGAAACAGAATAAGAAAGAAACAACTATTAGCGTAGATGCCAATCTTCTTACGATGTAACGAGTACATCGTGTGTTATGGGAAGTGTTCCCGGTTCCGGTTGATCTAATTAATGCAGCCTAACAATCCTTTAACGGATTTGAATAATAGAAGTGTAGTAGTGTGTTAGGTGTATGTCAGGTTAAAAAGGTGGGTCTTTAATCTAGATTTAAACTGACAGAGTGTGTCTGCCTCCCGAACAGTGTTTGGTAGATTGTTCCAGAGTTTGGGCGCTAAATAGGAAAAAGATCTGCCGCCCGCAGTTGATTTTGATATTCTAGGTATTATCAAATGGCCAGAGTTTTGAGAGCGCAGCGGACGTGAAGGACTATAATGCGATAAGAGCTCACTCAAGTACTGAGGAGCTAAACCATTTAGGGCTTTATAAGTAATTAACAAGATTTTAAAATCTATACGATGTTTAGTAGGGAGCCAGTGCAGTGTTGACAGAACCGGGCTAATGTGGTCATACTTCCTGGTTCTAGTAAGAACTCTAGCTGCTGCATTTTGAACCATCTGTAATTTGTTTATTAAGCGTGCAGAACAACCACCCAATAAAGCATTACAATAATCTAACCTTGAGGTCATAAACGCATGAATTAATGTTTCTGCATTTGACATTGAGAGCATAGGTCTCAGTTTAGATATATTTTTAAGATGAAAAAATGCAGTTTTACAAATGCTAGAAACGTGGCTGTCAAAGGAGAGATTACTATTAAATAGCACACCTAGGTTCCTGACTGATGACGAAGAATTTACAGAGCAGCCATCAAGTGTTAGACAGTGTTCTAGGTTATTACTTGTGGGGGTTTTAGGTCCGATAATTAACACCTCTGTTTTTTCAGAATTTAGCAGTAAGAAATTACTCGTCATCCAGTTTTTTATATCGACTATGCATTCCATAAGTTTCTCAATTTGGTGTGTTTCACCAGGCCGTGAAGAAATATAGAGCTGAGTATCATCAGCATAACAGTGAAAGCTAACCCCGTGTTTCCTAATGATATTTCCCAAGGGTAACATATAAAGCGTGAAAAGTAACGGCCCTAGTACTGAGCCTTGAGGAACTCCATACTGCACTTGTGATTGATATGATACCTCGTCATTCACTGCTACGAATTGATGGCGGTCAGATAAGTACGATTTGAACCATGCTAATGCACTTCCACTAATGCCAACAAAGTTTTCTAGTCTATTCAAAAGAATGTTGTGATCGATAGTGTCGAACGCAGCGCTAAGATCCAGTAGAACTAATAGAGAGATACAACCACGATCAGATGATAAAAGCAGATCATTAGTAACTCTAATGAGAGCAGTCTCAGTACTATGATACGGTCTAAATCCTGACTGGAAATCCTCACAGATATCATTTTTCTCTAGGAAGGAATGTAATTGTGAGGATACAACCTTTTCTAATATCTTTGACAAAAAAGGGAGATTCGAGATCGGTCTGTAATTAACTAGATCTTTGGGGTCAAGTTGTGGTTTTTTAATGAGAGGCTTAATAACAGCCAATTTAAAGTTTTTGGGGACATATCCTAATGACAATGACGAATTAATAATAGCCAAAAGAGGATCTATGACTTCTGGAAGCACCTCTTTTAGTAGTTTAGATGGAATAGGGTCTAACATACATGTTGTTAGTTTAGATGATTTAACAAGTTTATACAATTCTTCCTCTCCTATAGTAGAGAATGAGTGGAATTGTTCCTCAGGGGATCTATAGTACACTATTTGATGCGATAATATAGCTGACGGCTGCATGGTTACAATTTGATCTCTAATAGTATCAATTTTGGAAGTAAAATAGTTCATAAAGTCATTACTGCTGTGCTGTTGGGAAATGTCAACACCTGTTGATGCTTTATTTTTTGTTAATTTTGCCACTGTATTGAATAAATACCTGGGGTTATGTTTGTTTTGTTCTAAAAGAGACGAAAAGTAATCAGATCTAGCGGTTTTTAAAGCTTTTCTATAGGATAGAGTACTTTCCCGCCAAGCTAAACGAAATACCTCTAGTTTTGTTTTCCTCCAGCTACGCTCCATTTTCCGGGCTGCTCTCTTTAGAGTGCGAGTGTGCTCATTATACCACGGTGTTGGACTCTTTTCCTTAATCTTCCTTAAGCGTAAAGGAGCAACCGTATCTAAAGTGCTAGAAAAGAGAGAGTTCATAGTTTCTGTTACATCATCAAGTTGTTCTGAGCTGTTGGATATGCTAAGGAATTGAGATAAATCAGGAAGATTACTTGCAAAGCAGTCTTTTGTGGTAGAAGTGATGGTTCTACCATATTTGTAAGAAGGAGTTGAATTTACAGCTTTAACTATATGGAATTTACACAAGACTAGATAATGATCTGATATATCATCGCTTTGCTGCAGAATTTCAACACCATTAACATCAATTCCATGCGACAGTATTAAATCTAGAGTATGATTTCGACTATGAGTAGGTCCTGAAACGTGTTGTCTAACCCCAATAGAGTTCAGAATGTCTATGAATGCTGATCCTAATGCATCTTTTTCATTATCAACATGGATATTAAAATCACCCACAATTAGGACTCTATCTGCAGCCAGCACTAACTCTGATAGAAAATCAGCAAATTCTTTAATAAAGTCTGTATGGTGCCCTGGTGGCCTGTATACAGTAGCCAGTACAAACGTTACGGGGGATTTATCATTAATACTTTTTTCTCTAGATAATTTTATATGAAGCACCATTACTTCAAAGGAGTTATACTTAAAGCCTGTCTTTTGAGAAATACTGAGAATATTGTTATAAATTGTAGCAACACCTCCCCCTTTGCCTTTTGGACGTGGCTCATTTTTGTAACAGTAATCTTGGGGGGTAGACTCGTTTAAAATAATGTATTCATCTGGTTTTAGCCATGTTTCTGTCAAACAGAGCAAATCTAGGTTATGATCATTAATCAAATCATTTACAAAAAGTGCTTTTGTAGAAAGGGACCTGATATTCAGTAAGCCAAGTTTTATCAATTGTTTCTGTGTATTGTAAACATTTTTTATTTGTTGAACATCAATTAAATGGTTACTCCTAAATTGGTTTGGACGTTTTCTGTATTCTCTAGTTCGGGGAACAGACACAGTCTCTATAGTGTGATATCTAGGTGAAGGAGTCTCTATGTGCTGAGAATTAACTGACTTCTGTGACGTGAGGCGGCTAGCAGACGGTCGGTTTAGCCAGTCTGTCTGCTTCCTGACCTGGGCTCCAGTTAGTCAAGTATGAACTCTAAGACTATGTGCCAAATTTCTAGAGAGAATAGCGGCACCACCCCAGGAGGGATGAACACCATCTCTTTTCAACAGGTCAGGTCTGCCCCAAAAACTCGTCCAATTGTCTATAAAACCTATGTTGTTTTGCGGGCACCACTTAGACATCCAGCCATTTAGTGATGACAGTCTGCTATGAATTCTCATCACCCGATAAGCAGGGAGGGGGCCAGAGCATATTACAGTGTCTGACATCGTACTTGCAAGTTCACACACCTCTTTAACATTATTTTTAGTGATCTCCGACTGGCGAAGTCGAACATCATTAGCGCCGGCGTGGATAACAATCTTACTGAATTTACGTTTAGCATTAGCCAGCACTTTTAAATTTGCCAAGATGTCAGGCGCTCTGGCTCCCGGTAAACAATGGACTATGGTGGCTGGTGTCTCTATTTTCACGTTCCGTACAATAGAATCGCCAATAACTAGAGCACTTTCATCAGGTTTCTCAGTGGGTGCATCACTGAGTGGGGAGAACCTGTTTGATGTTCTGATCGGAACGGAAGAGCGGTGTTTTGACCCGCGACTATGCTGCCTCACTGTCACCCAGTTGCCCTGCTGCACAGGCTCTACCGGAACCGAACAATGTACAGGAGTCCCTGAGCTAGTCACATCCAAAGCAGTATCTAGAGCCCTCACATTCTTACTATCCTCAACTAAAGTTTGGATGCGTGTCTCTAGTTCTAAAACCTTCTCTGTCAGCCTAACTATTTCCCTGCATTTATCACATGTGAATCCCTCATCGCTGACAGAGAGAGATAAACTATACATGTGGCAGACAGTGCAAATAACAATAGCAGGAGAAGAAGCCATTACTCACCGTGATTGATGAATGATACCAACTTAACTTACCACTTACCACTCCACTTACCACTTACCACTGTTGTTTGATGAACTCGTGAAAAACGGAGCGAGAGAGAAATGAAAACGGAGCGATTAAAAAGAAAACAATAATAGGCGCGAATAGCAACGCGAATGGAACCGCGAGTGACAAGCTAACCGGCTAGCGAATGCTAACGCGCTGCACTCGCGGTTTTAAAAGCGAACGATCAGATTAGTTTGATAGATAATACCAGAAATATGGTGGGAATTAAGTTATATATTATTACTTTAAACAACAGACAGTGAAAGTAAGGTAAATATTCAATAAAAAGCGGAGCTACAATCGCAAACCTCTCAGCAGTACAACAGACAGCAACAGACTGAAGCAATCGATCAGCAAAACAGGAGCAGACTGAAGCAACAGACTCACTTTTAGTATTTAAATGTTTTTTAATTTTGCTCTTCTGTGTTTGATTTTGGCTCCATTCTATATTTGAGCTGTTCGTTATCTTTAGCTGCGTTACATTATCACTGAGTTTTGTTTGCAGGTGTTTTATACTCTTGTGACGTGTAGCTGCATCAGAGTTGTTGTGATCAGGCCTTTATTTCAGGTTTTTCTCACACATTAATCTCAAGGTCTGATCCTGCGGGATCGTCCCGCTGGCATTTGGGCTCCTCTCACTGACTGACATTAAACACGAGCGTCCCGCCGCTCGCCGTCATATTTAAGAGAGCCGTTAAGTGGCACATTGAGGATTCATGGCCTCTCGTCTTGAACTCCTGTGATTTATCTGCTGTATCTGCTTTTGTTTGAGCGCAGGATCTGCTCCAGCATCTGTGTGTCATCATCTGCTGTAATATACACTGTACGCATCCGTCTGCGCTGGGTTTGAGTTTGTCTACAGTATTTAACCCTATTAGACAGATGTGCTGTATTTATAAGCTGTAGCATATAATCAGATGTTCATTCAGTTATGAAAGCATTTCCACTTCAAAACAGAGATTGAGACACTTTACAGCCTTTATTATCACTATAGGCTATATTTACAGTATTTATAGTATTTACATCCCTGTTATTATAGTTAACTAAAACTGAAACTAAAATTAAAAACATGAAAGAAAAACATTTTTGTTACCGTAAATAAAATAAATTATTATTTTAAAAAAATTGTTTCAGCAAGTTGACTAATTTGGTTATTATAATAATAATAATTATTATTATTATCATATAAAATTATAAAATATTATATATATATATATATATATATATATACAATTCCAAATGAAGTTAAATTGTTTATTTAGTAAAAATTTTAGTAATAACATTTGTATTTTAATTTAGCTGAAGTTTTAGTAATTTTGTTGTTTTTCGGCATTTATTGTAATATATATATATATATATAAAATTGTAAATAAATATAATTGTAATATAATTACAATAAATGCCGAAAAACAACAAAATTACTAAAACTTCAGCTAAATTAAAATAAAAATTTTATTACTAAAATAATTTAATTTCATTTGGAATTTAACTAAAATTAAAATGAAAACAAAAATATAAAAATAAAAATAATTCAAAATATTAATAAAGACTATAATAGTATCTCAATGATACTAAAATAATTGTCTTTACAGCTCAAATAATATTATTTTTTAATAATAATAATAATAATATTTTTTCTTAATTCATGTAAATGCTTTAACAAGCATACAACGTTCAGATTTCTGCTGTTAAATCTTCTGAAACGCTGCCTGGACAAAATAAATAAATAAAATAATTAAAGATAAGTAAAATAAAATCAATATAAGAAATCTAAAAATATACAAATAAAAAAGTATATATATTTATTTATATACTTATATATTTGTATAAGAATAAAATAGTTATGAATAAAACATTTTAATTATTTTAATAAATTAAAATACCTCCATAGTGAGTGTGTTAGTGTAAATGTGATTTGTGGAGGGTGTGTGTCTTCACGGGGGGCTTTTGTTCCTGATTTCATGCTATCAGAGCGACAGCATGTTTCTCAGCTTGGGCCTGTCAGCCTCATAAAGGCCCTGCTCCGGGGTCACAGCTCGAGAAATCACTCCAAACCAGACCACAAAGCCCACCCAGAATCATCAGCGCTAGCACCCGTCTGTCTCAATCTGACGCTCATCACAAATCACATTCTAGATCAAGAAAATCATTAAACTCAAACTCAGTGTACTGTAATGAGAAACGACAAAAACACACAACTAAAACGAAAACAGAAAATATTGAAAATTATTCAAAATATTAATAAAAACTATAATAGTGTCTCGTGATGCTAAAATAACTAATTATTTTTTGTAATATTCATATTACAAGCATGAAACCTTCACATTTCTGCTGTTAAACCTTCTGAAATGCTGCCTGAGCAAAATAAATCTAAATATAAAATAAGTATAAAAAGTCGAATAAAAATACAATAAAAAGTAAAATAATTAAAAATAAAAATAAAATCAGATTTAATGAAAATTTTAAATTTTGTCCAAACTACTGTACTGCAATGCAAAAGCATATAATTTGAAATAAGTGTAATAAAAAATAAACATTTAATGAAAATTAGACACATTTTATGCCCAAACTCTGTAATGCAAAAACTAATCGTCTTTACTGTAATCCGCAAAAAAAAAAACATAATGTAAAACATAACATAATGATAAAAAAAAATCACAATCTAAATCTTTTTTTTGTCTCAATTATAATGGTCCTAAAATTGGCTTCTGTTTTAAAATTATGAAATGAAAAATTATTTTTAATTATTTATTTTCTTTTGATTTTTTTGGGTAAAATCAAAAGAAGTGGATCTGGTTTGAGTGGATCTGTCGTGAGATCCACTCAAATCTCTCTCTCTCTCTCTCTCTCTCTCTCTCTGTGTGTGTCTATGTCTCTCTCTCTCTGTGTGTGTGTGTGTGTGTGTGTGTGTGTGTGTGTGTGTGTCTCTCTCTCTCTCTCTCAGTATGTGTCTATGTCTCTCTCTCTCTCTCTCTCTCTCTCTCTCTGTGTGTGTCTATGTCTCTCTCTCTCTGTGTGTGTGTGTGTGTGTGTGTGTGTGTGTGTGTCTCTCTCTCTCTCTCAGTATGTGTCTATGTCTCTCTCTCTCTCTCTCTCTCTCTCTCTGTGTGTGTGTGTGTGTGTGTGTGTCTCTCTCTCTCTCAGTATGCGTCTATGTCTCTCTCTCTCTCTCTCTCTCTCTGTGTATGTGCCTATGTCTCTCTCTCTCTCTCTCTCTCTCTCTGTGTGTGTGTGTGTCTCTCTCTCTGTGTGTGTGTGTGTGTGTGTGTGTGTGTGTGTGTGTGTGTCTCTCTCTCTCTCTCAGTATGTGTCTATGTCTCTCTCTCAATTCAATTTCAATTTCAATTTCAATTTAAGTGTGCTTTATTGGCATGACAAAAACTATACATTTGTATTGCCAAAGCAATTGCAGCTGGGCTGCTCACAAATAGTGCATATATGTATTAACAGAAAGAAAAATAATAATAGGAATAGTACAAATATTTAAAAAAGTATTAAGCATGTAGTGCAAAATAAATGGCTAGTGTAAGTATGTGTTAGAAATAAAATTAAATAGATAAAGTATAAGATATACAGAGGCAAAATATACATTTAAGTAATATGGCATAATATAATGTAGATGTGCTGGGAGCATCAGCTCAGGGCAGGTGGAGTGTCTTCTCTTCTGTGGTGACAGAGAGACACATATTGAGCAGCAAACACACAGCAGGTCTTGTGTTCTCCGAGCAGATACGCTAGCTTCTCCTGGTCTGGAAGAGTTTTAAATGTGGGATGGATCTGCTGTATTTTGTTGTAGAACACTGTCCGTATATCTGTGTATTTGGAGCATTCTGTTAGGAAGTGCAGTTCTGTTTCCGTCTGATTCAGATCACAGTGTGAACACAATCTCTGCTCGGGGGGCAGCCATGTTTGTCTGTGTCTGCCCGTCTCTATCATCAGCTTGTGTCCGCTGAGTCTGTATCTGGTCAACGTGCTTCTCAGTTTCTTATCTGACACTGTGTACAGGTACTCTGCCATACTGTACTCTCTCTTTAGGGACAGATAGCATTGCATTTTACTCTGTTGTTGAGTTTGGGTTTGCCAATTTCTCTCTCTCTCTCTCTCTGTGTATGTGTCTGTGTCTCTCTTTCTCTCTCTCTCTCTCTCTGTATGTGTCTATGTCTCTCTCTCTCTCTCTCTCTCTCTCTGTATGTGTCTATGTCTCTCTCTCTCTCTCTCTCTCTGTATGTGTCTATGTCTCTCTCTCTCTCTCTCTCTCTGTATGTGTCTATGTCTCTCTCTCTCTCTCTCTCTCTGTATGTGTCTATGTCTCTCCACCCTTCCCTGGATCTCCTGGGCTGAAGGAGGTGGATCATTTGAATGAAATGGTGCAGATAAATTAAAGGCTGTTCGTGTGAATGAAGCGTCATTGTGTTCGGCTCTATTGTAGCGGCTCCTTTCACACTGTAACACACACACACACACACACACACACACACACACACATCAGCGCTGTGAGACTCTCCTCAGCTCAAGTGTTGATCTGTTAAACTCTCTAACGAGTGAATGCAGCAGGTTCATTCATTAAGAGTGTCATTATGACGCTGAAAGTGCTTCAGATTGCTCTTCTGACTCCATTAAATCTCTTCATTCTTCATCAGGTGTGTTTCTCATATGAGAAATCAGCGGTTTATTTGTTTGTTTCATTCATTCAGGCTTCATTATTTTATCAGTGTCGGTGGAGGTCAGCGTCTCATTAATTGTTGCTTGTTGAACTTCATTGATTGTCGGTAATGAACTCTGCTGAGACGCTCGTTAGAGGAGAGCTAATCTCTGCTTAATTGAGCCGTGGAGTGAGTCTGTCCCGTCCTCTCTGAAACGCTGCTCAATCTCGTCCGTTTGCGCTTCACGATTCAAATGAGAATCACACACTTTAGTTTTTATTCATCAATAAGGTATGATATTAATATTTCACTCACCAGTCAAGTTGGCTGCTAAAAATTTAAGTTACTTGCCATTCAGAACACCTACTAGCCCAAACAAATAAATATAAATATATATATATATAAGACTCTGTATAGAATATACTATAAAGAAAAAACAGATCCTGAAGAAGTGACTTATTATTTATGTATTAATAAATCTGATTCTGAGTCATTGAGTTAAAAGCTTTTAGTTTTATGACCTAAAATAGAAATGAAAATAAAATAGAAATAAATGCAAAATTATTTTAATAAATAGCATTTTTGTTTTAAATAGTTTTTTTAATATAATTTCAAAAACAATGTATTATAATTTTAAAGGTGTGACTGCTCTTGTCCAGTTTGTGACTCTATTTATGCATTGTTTGCTTAGTTGTTTAATTCAGATTTTAAAATATATATTTTTATTGCAGAAAGTGCTGAAAAAAGTATAACATGCGAGATTAGTTCTTTTGATTTTACAAATGACTTTCCTTCACCTACCCCCTAAAACAACAAGAAAATAAATTAATAAATAAATATAAATAGTAAAAATAACTAATTTAATTCAGACTTTTTATGGCTTCAAAAGCTATTTAGATATATGAACTGAACAAATTTATAGCAGTCAATTCTACTTCATGATATTTGTAAATCAAATCCAGTGTCATTATTTATTTTTTGGGGGGTTAATTTTATTTATTACATTTTTTTTCAGAAAAAAAAAATTAACATACAAAATTATTTGCTAAACTCATAAGAGATCTCATAAAAACAAGCACAAATGGTGCTGACGGTAATGCATGTACTGCACAGCAGTGTTAAAGGGACAGTTCACAGAAACATGAAAATTCTGTCATTTACTCTCCCTCAAGTTGTTGAACACAAAAGAACATATTTTGAAGAAAGTTGGTAACCAAACAGTTAACGGTAGCCATTGACTTCCATAGTATTTTTTCCATATTATGGAAGTCAATGGGTACCGTCAACAGAAAAAAAAAAAAATTGAGGAATGTTGGTAACCAAACAGTTGACGGTAGCCATTGACTTCCATAGTATTTTTTTTCCATATTATGGAAGTCAATGGCTACCGTCAACAGAATGGAAAATACTTTGAAGAATGTTGGTAACCAAACAGTTGACGGTAGCCATTGGCTTACATAGTATTTTTTCCATATTATGGAAGTCAATGGCTACCGTCAACAGAAAGGAAAATATTTTTGGAGAATGTTGGTAACCAAACAGTTGACGGTAGCCATTGGCTTACATAGTATTTTTTCCATATTATGGAAGTCAATGGGTACCGTCAGCAGAAAAAAAAAAAAAATTGGAGAATGTTGGTAACCAAACAGTTGATGGTAGCCATTGGCTTACATAGTATTTTTTCCATATTATGGAAGTCAATGGGTACCGTCAACAGGAAAAAAAAGCTATTTTGAAGAATGTTGGTAACAATTTTTCTCTTTTGATTTTACATTATTCTTTCCCTCGCTCACCCCCAAACAGTAAGAAAATAATCTTTAAAAATAAAAAATAATATAATAAATTTAATTCAGAATTGTTATGGCTTCAGAAGTTTAGAGACGATATTTGAAATGGATACATTTATAACAATCAATTCTACATTTCTATAATGTTTGTAAATCAAACCCGGTGGGATTTCAGATGCGTCTCGTGAGGAGAAACGGTCAGATGTGTGTGAACATGTTTTAATAGATGATGCAGAATCAGTCAGGAGTGTGTGATCCAGCAGCACTGAGTGAACAGACATTAACCAGTTTGCTGACCATCTGTGCTGCCTGGTTTCACAGATCTGCATGAACAGCAGGAGTGTGTGTGTGTGTGTGTGTGTACAGGTGGATGAGTGTGTAAAACAATGAATCCTTTAACTCACTTAAACCAGTGAACACACACACCCATTACTAACACAACACACACTCACAATGAAGCATCTGCTCACTCCATCCTGTCAAGAAACCTTTTCTTTAGCTATTGTGTGTGTGTGTGTGTGTGTGTGTGTGTGTGTGTGTGTGTGTGTGTGTGTGTGTGTGTGTGTGGAAGGGGCGGGACCTCTATTCAGATTCTTATGCATCTGTGATTAGTTTTATTTTCATGATTACATTAATGATCTGATCTTTATGGATCCACCATCACTGTCTGTGTTCTAAATTCGCTGTCTACATAGGAAGCTGTCTTATGAGGGAACTCTTGGTCTACTTGGTTGCTCTCCATTTCTTTGTAACTATTTGAGGAATTTGTGTGTGTGTGTGTGAGAGAGAGAGAGATAGAGAGAGAGAGTGTGTGTATGGGTGTTGGTTAGTGTGTGATTGTGATTGTGTGTGCGTGCGTGCGTGCGCGCATATGTCTGTGTGTGTGAGAGAGAGAGAGTGTGTATGGGTGTTGGTTAGTGTGTGATTGTGTGTGTATGTGTGTGTGTGTTTGTTTGTGTGTGTGCATGTGTCTGTCTGTGTGTGTGCGTGCGTGTACATGTGCATATGTCTGTGTGTGTGTGTGTGCATGTGTCTGAGTGTGTGTATGTTGGTCAGTGTGTGTGTGTGTGTTAGGGTTGCACGATACACCGGTACTACGGTAGTATCGCGATACTAAAGCTTAAAAATACCCGCGGTGCCATCGCATTTTTTAAACGGTAGTATCGTCCATAAGGTAGTACCGTAAGATATGTAGTATGCACGGCAGCAACACTGTTTTAAACGTTCAAACGTTGAACATGCATGCCAGCAGAAACATTACAAGTTGATTGCCAAATGTCTTTCTGCTGTGTTCTGTGTAGTTTAGTCTGTGTATACGCTTTATATTGTATTGAGTGTTTCCCGACGCTTCAGTTCAGTTTGTAATGAGAAGTTCACTTGCACGTCGTTGTTCATGCTGCAGTTTATCAGAAGAAATGATTCAGACCGTCTGATGTCATTTTAAAAAACAGCAGTTCAAGCATCACTTCAACATCATAATATCTTACAAGAAAGTATTCTCGCAGTTTTATTCATTTGACCACTTCTAGAACAGGTGAAATAGTTCGTTTCTAGAAGCATCTTTGCGATCACGAACGCAGTTCCATTCATCAACATGGCGGCTTTGCCCTTGGTTCTTATATATATATATATATATATATATATATACAGTGGGTACGGAAAGTATTCAGACCCCCTTAAATTTTTCACTCTTTGTTATATTGCAGCCATTTGCTAAAATCATTTAAGTTCATTTTTTTTCCTCATTAATGTAAACACAGCACCCCATATTGACAGAAAAACACAGAATTGTTGACATTTTTGCAGATTTATTAAAAAAGAAAAACTGAAATATCACATGGTCCTAAGTATTCAGACCCTTTGCTCAGTATTTAGTAGAAGCACCCTTTTGATTTAATACAGCCATGAGTCTTTTTGGGAAAGATGCAACAAGTTTTTCACACCTGGATTTGGGGATCCTCTGCCATTCCTCCTTGCAGATCCTCTCCAGTTCTGTCAGGTTGGATGGTAAACGTTGGTGGACAGCCATTTTTAGGTCTCTCCAGAGATGCTCAATTGGGTTTAAGTCAGGGCTCTGGCTGGGCCATTCAAGAACAGTCACGGAGTTGTTGTGAAGCCACTCCTTCGTTATTTTAGCTGTGTGCTTAGGGTCATTGTCTTGTTGGAAGGTAAACCTTCGGCCCAGTCTGAGGTCCTGAGCACTCTGGAGAAGGTTTTCGTCCAGGATATCCCTGTACTTGGCCGCATTCATCTTTCCCTCGATTGCAACCAGTCGCCCTGTCCCTGCAGCTGAAAAACACCCCCACAGCATGATGCTGCCACCACCATGCTTCACTGTTGGGACTGTATTGGACAGGTGATGAGCAGTGCCTGGTTTTCTCCACACATACCGCTTAGAATTAAGGCCAAAAAGTTCTATCTTGGTCTCATCAGACCAGAGAATCCTTCAGGTGTTTTTTTTAGCAAACTCCATGTGGGCTTTCATGTGTCTTGCACTGAGGAGAGGCTTCCGTCGGGCCACTCTGCCATAAAGCCCCGACTGGTGGAGGGCTGCAAGAATGGTTGACTTTCTACAACTTTCTCCCATCTCCCGAATGCATCTCTGGAGCTCAGCCACAGTGATCTTTGGGTTCTTCTTTACCTCTCTCACCAAGGCTCTTCTCCCCCGATAGCTCAGTTTGGCCGGACGGCCAGCTCTAGGAAGGGTTCTGGTCATCCCAAACGTCTTCCATTTAAGGATTATGGAGGCCACTGTGTTCTTAGGAACCTTAAGTGCAGCAGAATTCTTTTTGTAACCTTGGCCGGATCTGTGCCTTGCCACAATTCTGTCTCTGAGCTCTTCAGGCAGTTCCTTTGACCTCATGATTCTCATTTGCTCTGACATGCACTGTGAGCTGTAAGGTCTTATAAAGACAGGTGTGTGGCTTTCCTAATCAAGTCCAGTCAGTATAATCAAACACAGCTGGACTCAAATGAAGGTGTAGAACCATCTCAAGGATGATCAGAAGAAATGTACAGCACCTGAGTTAAATATATGAGTGTCACAGCAAAGGGTCTGAATACTTAGGACCATGTGATATTTCAGTTTTTCTTTTTTAATAAATCTGCAAAAATGTCAACAATTCTGTGTTTTTCTGTCAATATGGGGTGCTGTGTGTACATTAATGAGGAAAAAAATGAACTTAAATGATTTTAGCAAATGGCTGCAATATAACAAAGAGTGAAAAATTTAAGGGGGTCTGAATACTTTCCGTACCCACTGTATATATAGTTATGTTTTAATATACATGCTGCTAACTTGGAAATTTCAAGATATGCGAGCAAAAAATGCTCCTGACAGTTCGACCGTATGACACGAGCAAGAGTGCTGTTTTTGTTTCGTTTCTGTGTTCGAATCCGAATCCTCGTTGTCTTGGACGAATCACTGATTCACTGAACCATTCATAAAAACAGTCATTTGATTCGCTTCTGAAGGATTCAGCCGTTTTGAAAGAATCGTTTGAATGACTCAGTGATTCAATCATGAACTTTTGCCACCTGCTGGCCGTTTGAAGTTTCCCATCTAAAAGGTTCAATGTTCTTTATTATTTGTCACATACACAATCATACAGGGTATAATCAGTAGTGAAATGTAGGTTAGGACAGGTCCGCTCAATGGACATTGCAAAAAAATAAAATAAAAGGTGATGCATAACACAAGAGAATATATATAAATATAGGTAAGAGTAAGATAAAAAAAAATATGAAAAAAAGATAAAATAAGGAGTAAAATGTGCGATGAAATAAAATTAAATGTGCAATACAGTCTACAGTGGATTTAATAAATATGAATATAAACAGGGATGTGCAAGAGGAATGTGCAAACAGGTTGTACCGGGTATATTCACATAGCAGCAATGCGGATGATGGAGAATAATGAAAAGTAGGCATATTACATTATTTTCCAACATATTTTTATATTCAGAATTTAGTATTTAAAACATTAATCTCATAACTTTATTTATGCAATTATAAATACAATCTAAATGTATAAATGCACATCTAAATGTCACTTCATGCAGCTTCTGTGCAGTGCTAAGATTTGTTTAGATCATTTCATGGATAACAATAGCCAGTCATTCATTCACATTAATTAAGTATTCAGAGAAAAATATTGTCTGTTTTCATTTACATCTATTTATTTATGAAATTTTGATTCATTTTGTAGAATTGAATTTTAAATTAACACAATACTGCATGGTATCGTGATACTACTTGGTATCGTGATACTTCAGCTGGTATAGTATCGTAAGACATTTTTATGGTATCGTGACAACCCTAGTGTGTGTGTATGCACGCATATGTCTGAGTGTGTGTGTGTTTGTGTGTGTGCATGTGTCTGAGTGTGTGTATGTTGGTCAATGTTGGTGTGTGTGTGTGATGGTCCTTCTCTCTCTCTCTATCTCTCTCTCTGGGTGTGTCTGTGCCCCCAGTGCTGGAAGGTCATGGGGGTCAAAGTGATGAATTTTTATGGGCCTGTTCCTTGTGTTTCAGGCCTGTTCTATTCTCCTTGCGCTGCACTGACTCTCAAAGACTTCCAGGCCGGCCAATTTGTCCTGCCGGGCTCTAGAGAATGGCCCATTTGAGTGGTTAAATACCAGAGGGGCGAACACACACACGCAGCACCTCTCTCGCATCCCACAATGATTTGTGGCACGTCCATTATCTGCGGCGGAGAACAAACGCGCTCGGACGGGGCCCGGCGGTATTGGAGGCCCTTGGCCCTGCTGCCCATTGTTTTAGAGAGATTTCCCAGATGTTGCGATGGCCAAGATAAATAGGCGGCTTTATCCTCTCTCTCCCACACCTCTTTATCTGCCCTCGTCTCTTTTCAGCTCACGGACCCCCTACATTGAGCTTCTCCACCGCAGGGGCTGATGGGAAAGGATGCGTGTGGGATTTTAAGGGAGTGTTAAAGTTAAGTGATCTCATAAAAACAAGCACAAATGGTGCTGACGGTAATGCATGTACTGCACAGCAGTGTTAAAGGGACAGTTCACAGAAACATGAAAATTCTGTCATCATTTACTCTCCCTCAAGTTGTTGAACACAAAAGAAGATATTTTGAAGAAAGTTGGTAACCAAACAGTTGACGGTAGCCATTGACTTCCATAGTTTTTTTTCTCCATATTATGGAAGTCAATGGCTACCGTTAATAGAAGTTTTGAAGAATGTTGGTAACCAAACAGTTAACGGTAGCCATTGACTTCCATAGTATTTTTTCCATATTATGGAAGTCAATGGGTACCGTCAGCAGAAAAAAAAAGATATTTTGAAGAATGTTGGTGACCAAACAGTTGATGGTACCCATTAACTTCCATAGTATTTTTTCCATATTATGGAGGTCAATGGCTACCGTCAACAGAAAGAAAATTTCTTTTTTGGAGAATGTTGGTAACCAAACAGTTGACGGTAGCCATTGACTTCCATAGTATTTTTTCCATATTATGGAAGTCAATGGGTACCGTCAGCAGAAAAAAAAAGATATTTTGAAGAATGTTGGTGACCAAACAGTTGATGGTACCCATTAACTTCCATAGTATTTTTTCCATATTATGGAGGTCAATGGCTACCGTCAACAGAAAGAAAATTTCTTTTTTGGAGAATGTTGGTAACCAAACAGTTGACGGTAGCCATTGAC
>CM049852.1:34748991-34756491 GCA_027422415.1 Schizothorax lantsangensis | reverse complement strand
ATCTAGATACACACACACACACACACACACACACACACACACACACACACACACATCTATCTATCTATCTATCTAATCTAGATACACACACACACACACATCTATCTATCTATCCATCTAGATACACACACGCGCACACACACATATCTATCTATCTATCTAATCTAGATACACACACACACATATCTATCTATCTATCCATCTAGATACACACACACACACACACACACACACACACATATCTATCTATCTATCTATCTAATCTAGATACACACATATCTATCTATCTATCTATCTAATCTAGATACACACACACATATCTATATATCTAGATACACACACATATCTATCTATCTATCTATCTATCCATCTAGATACACGCACACACACACATATCTATCTATCTATCTATCTATCTATCTAGATACACACACACACACACCTGTCTATCTGTGTGTGTGTGTGTGTGTGTGTGTGTGTGTGTGTGTGTGTATACACTTCCAGTCAAAAGTTTTTGAACAGTAATATTTTTTATATTTTTTAAGAAGTCTCTTCTGCTCACCAAGCCTGCATTTATTTGAACTAAAATACAGCAAAAGCAGTAATATTGTGAAATATTATTATAATGTAAAACAGCTGTTTTCTATGTGAATATCTGATAAAGTGTAATTTATTTCTGTGATCAAAGCTGTATTTTCAGCATCATTACTGCAGTCTTCAGTGTCACATGATCTTCAGAAATCAGTATAATATGCTGCTCAAGAAATGTTGAAAACAGTTGTGCTGCACAATATTTTTGTGGAAACCGTGATACATCTTATTTTTCAGGATTCACAGATGAATAGAAAGTTCAAAAGAGCATAATTTATTTGAAATAGAAATCTTGTGTAACATTATAAACGTCTTTACTGTCACTTTTGATCAATTTAACACATCCTTCATGAATCTTATTGACCCAAACTTTTGAACCAGAGTCATACACTTTATTTATAATATTAGCTCTCGTTGGTTTCTGCTGTTAAAGTGTGTTCGCTGAAGCTAATGAAGATCTGTGTTTGTTCTCCGTCCTCTCATAGGTTCTCCTACAGATGGAAAAGAAGTTATTTAACTACATTAACCAGGACGTTTTCCGGGAAAACAATGGGATGCTGGTAAGAGACTCGTTCCTGATTAGATGCTTCATAACCGTGGGAATGTTTGAATGATGCTTTGATGGAGAGCAGCTGCGGCGGTGATGAACTTTATGAATTATGATGATTAGCAGCACGCTGGATGTTATTGTGGATCCAGATGTTATGATGGAGAGGTCAGACCTCAGCCGTGTGATCCTCATATCAGCGCTTATAAAGAGACGCATTCACAAAACACTAATAATAGATCATATTCCATTTCCATGCAGCATTTTCATTTAGTAGTTATGTGAAAATAAATAAATTAGTGCTGTCAAACTATTAATCGCATAATAGGCTATATATGTGTGTGTGTTGTGTATATTTATTATGTATATATAAATGCACACACATACAGCATATATTTTGAAAATTTTTACATGTATATATTTATGTGCACAATTTATGTAATATATATATATATATATATATATATTTAATATATATAAATGTAACATATTTTTCTTAAACATATACATGCATGTGTGTGGATTTATATATATATAATATATACATAATAAATATACACAGTACATAATTAATTAATAATAATTAATTACATTTATATAGCGCTTTTCTGCTTTTTCTAAGCACTCAAAGCGCTCTACATTGTGAGGGGGGGGGTATCTCCTCACACATATACATATATTATGTAAACAAAAACTTTCAAAAAACATAAATCGTGAATAATCGTTCGACAGCACTAAAATAAATAAATTTAATAAGTAAAGATGTAAACAAAAATGTAAATTAAATTAAATAAAAATACATTTTATGAAAATGTAAATCAATTAATTAATTAATTTGAAAAATGTTAATTTGAAAAAAATAATAATTTGGAAAAATATAAAAATGTCAAACTCTAATGCTACTAATATTTTGTCACTAGTTATCAGTCTTTAGCCAAATTAAACTGATGCCAGCATGGATAGATGACATGCTCTCGTGCTGTAAAACTAATTTAATTATAAAATACACCGCTTTGAGCCACTTTAAATGTTTTTAAGTGTGTTTGTGTCGTTCACACAGAATATGTTTTGTATTTTATGTTACGCTCTGTTTCTTCTGAAGCTAAAACAGTAATACACTGGGGGGGGGGGTATTAATTGAATTTACTCAATGTTTTTTAAGGTAAGTGGTTGCAATCAATTAATTTTAGCTACACTTAAATAAAAAAATTAGTTGACTAACTTTCAAAAAAAAAATATTAAGCTCAAATAAATTGTTTGCAACCACTTACCTAAATTTACCTAAAAATGTAGTCGCATTTTTTCAGTGTACTCGCAGTAATAATGCAACAACCTTCATATTTTCAGTGTGGAAAACCTGCTTTCTTGAGTAATGCTCTCCGTTTTGCAGCATCTTGTGCATGATGTGCATTAAAAACATTGCACTCAAGTTAAAATAAGCTACATTTTTTAAAGAAATGCTTCTCAAGATCGTGTTTTTCTCCTTCCACAGACCTACGTCTAGCTTTTATTGCATTTAAAAAGAACAACTATATGAACGGCCTCTTAAAGTGCGTTAACGTCATGTTTTAAATCACTTAAAGAGTTAATGATTCCTTGTTTCTCACATTTAAACGTGCAGCTGCTGTATGTTGATTCCAGTAATTCATGCATTGATGCAGTCAATGTGAACCGGTTTATTTTAGTATTAGTGAGATTTATTATTATAGTTTTTCAATATTTTAATTATTTTATGTATTTTCCATTTTCATTTTAGATTAAAAGTTTGAGTAATTTTGTTTGTTTTTATTAGTTATTGTTTTTTATGTTTATATAGTTTTTATTATTTTTATTTCAGCTTTAGTTATCAGATTAAACTAAATGAAAATGTATATATTTTTACATTTTATTGCTTATATTGTGAATTTATTTTTATTGTTATATTTTCCATTTTCCTTTTAATTAGCTTAGTCATTCAGTTGTGTTTTTATTATTTGTTTATATATTTTTGAACATTATTTTTTATTTCAGTTTTAGTTATCAAGTTAAACGAGATGAAAATGAGAAGTTGCATTGACAACTAGCTGAAATGTATTTTTTATATATTTTACTTTTTTGAGTTTTTATTTTTCTATTTTTATTTAAATTTTAATTAATTTTAGTAATTATTATTATTTTTGTATTTTTATTTTTTTTTTAGTTTTTATTTTTATATTTTATATTTTCATTTAAATTTAAATTTTAATTAATTTTGTTTTTTATTTTTATTATTTTTTATATAATTTTTATTATTATTTTGAATAATATAAATTTTATATATATTTTTTTTTTTTTTTTTTTTTTAATTTTTTTTTTTTGGTTATCAAGTTCAACTAAATGAAAACGAGAAGTTGAAATATATAGCTGAAATATTTTATTTATGTTATTTCAGTTAATGTTTGTTTTTCAAATGTGAAATAAGCTCATAATCTGACAGTATGAGAGGAGTGAGGGTTGTTTTCCAACATCTATCTGTTTATTCTTTCTCAAAATCACCAAGAGAATCATTAACAGGAGCATGAAGGAGCTGAAACCGTTAGTGTGTGTGTGTGTGTGTGTGTGTGTGAGTGTGTGTGTGTGTGTGTGTGTGTGTGTGTGTGTGTGTGTGTGTGTGTGTGTGATGGATGTCCTGATGGCACATGAGAGATAATCTGATGGTCATGCTCTACTTAAACACACCGTCTTATGATCCCTGCAAAACAAACTGCCTCCAGAACGACGGATGTCCCTCCCAGCATCCTTCATCAACCACTAGACTTGTACCGGCTTGACAGAAATTTAATTCGAGGCAGCTCTCGAAAATAATTATTGTATTTTGAAAGGAGTAATCATTGGTCAGGACATGATTGAATACGTCCATGCCTATTGACTTTTGCCATGATTAATAGGTTTGTTTAGTCGATATAGCCATCGAAACTGTATAATTAATTATCCGGGCGGCTGTCAGGCGGTGAGGATGGAGCGCTCTGATGAGGATTTGGGAAGATTAAATTTTCCGTGGGTCCCGTGTGTGTGTGTGTGTGTGTGTGTGTGTGTGTGTGTCTCTGTGTCTCTGTGTGTGTGTGTGTGAGAGAGAGAGTGTGTGTGTGTGTGTGTGTGTGTGTTGTGTCTCTGTTGTGTGTGTGTGTGTGTGTGTGTGTGTGTGTCTGGTGTGTGTGTGTGTGTTGTGTGTGTGTGTGTGTGTGTGTGTGTGTGTGTGTGTCTCTGTGTCTCTCTGTGTGTGTGTGTGAGAGAGAGAGTGTGTGTGTGTGTGTGTCTCTGTGTGTGTGTGTCTCTGTGTGTGTGTGTGAGCGAGAGAGTGTGTGTGTGTGTGTGTGTCTCTGTGTGTGTGTGTGTCTGTGTGTCTGTGTGTGTGTGTGTGTGTGTGTGTGTGTGTGTGTGTGTGTGTGTGTGTGTGAGTGTGTGTGTGTGTGAGTGTCTCTGTGTGTGTGTGTGAGAGAGAGTGTGTGTTGTGTGTGAGTGTGTCTGTGTGTGTGTGTGTGTCTCTGTGTGTGTGTGTGTGTGTGTGTGTGTGTGTGTGTGTGTGTGTGTGTGTGTGTGTGTGTGTGTGTGAGACGCCTCCACCCCAATAACTCTCATTGATTTTGCTTCAGTGTCTCTTTATTGAAACTTTATCAGGTGGATCCGAGCGGAATCCGGAGCGAGTGATGAACTTCTCCGTCTGCGCTCGTCATGCGGGCCGCGTACACGCCGCTACATCGCTCAAACCGCCGTTTTTAAGTGTCCGAATAAATAAATAAATAACACATCCGACGCGTGCCATATTTCAGCTGTCGTTCCCGCCGAGGCGTCGCTAATCAAAGCAGACTCGAGGAAACGCCGCGTGCATGAGAATCCACTCACATCACGCTTTTATCAGCTTTATATTAGAAACAGATCTGTGTTTTCTGTACGTTATTATAGTCTAAGGTCTGATTTCACTTGTAAAGTCAGGTTTATTTATATAGTGCTTCACATAATACAGATTGAAACAGAAAAACCAGCATCAAAGATGCATTTCTGAACACTAACTAATGATGATTATTCAACCTTTCTTCATTTTAATCACAATTGACTACAGTTGCAACTCTTAATATAAAAGACCTAAAATGCAAGAGAAATATAGATATATAAAGACAAATTATACATGCATCTGTTTTTCTATTCTAGTATCAGACATTTGAGCACCAAAATTGCAATGAATGAAAAACAGTTTATAGCAATATTTGTTCTGTATGTTATTATAGTTTGAGGTCAGGTTTATTGATATAGTGCTTCACGTAATATAGATTCATTCACAGCAGACACATAAAAAAATCAAGTATCAGTCATTTCAGTTATGATTGAGCTATAAAGCAGCTTTACTGAAGATTATATAGATTTAGAATAATATTTGTTGACGTTGTAAATAAAAGAAAGATTGAGTTTTACAACAAAATGCAGTTTCAGTGTTTCTACTTCAAAAAATTCACTTTAATTAAATTTTTTTTTGCCTTTTGTTTGTAATTAATTTGTGAAATTTACTAGCAATATATGAGTAAAAATGTTTATGCACCATTTTTTTTCAGTGTAGTGACATTAAGTTTAATTATTGTATAATTATGCTGTTTTGAGAACAGCTAAATCAATACGTTTTACTGAATATCAATTGTTTTTAAATTGAAGACTTAATATTCAGTCAAATTGATCAGATTAGAGTTGTTTCTTTCCTTTTAAAATCAGTATAATATTGATTATCGACCATAACATAAAATATTTAATATATATAATATAATATTTGATTCATCTAATTAAGTGCAAATTACACTTGGCTGTGAAAATACCCTCAAAAGATTATTTATTTATATTACAAATAGTAGCTTTAGAAAGGAATATTTTATTTGATTCAACATAAAATGTATTACACATAAACATAAAAACAGTATAATATTGATTATTGACCATAGCATAAAATATTTAGCTCTCATTTCATCTGTTTTATATTTCAGTGCATTTCTGAACACGAACTAATGTTTATTCAACCTTTTTTAATTTAATCACAATCGACTACAGTTGCAACTCTTAAATATAAAAGACCTAAAATGCAAGAGATAAAATATTAATGAAAGATATAAAAATAATCTGTTTCTCCAAAATTGCACCAAAATTGCAATGAATGAAAAACCAGTTTATTGCAATATTTCTGTAATATTTGATTGCTTTAGTTTTTGAGCATTGATGATGTGTTAGTGAGGGATGCACGCTGCACTCAAAATAATGCATTTGTCATAAATAGTGTGAAAACATGGCTGCTGTGATGAAAGTAAAGTATGTGGTGTAAAACTCAAATTAAACGCCTCTCACCCCGGCTCTTATCGATGGCATCAGCTGTTGTCAGAGCTCTTATTTGACCGTACATAAATCAATGCACAATTACGGCAGGAGACGCCGGTCGGCCCAAACCGCACCGCGGCTCTGTGATTTAGGACGGCTGTGTTTATTGGGCTGAGGTGGTGTTTTGGAGGAGTTTGTTTGTTTTATTTATCTTCGTCTGCTTCACAAACACACGCGCTCAAGGTCACCGGCGCTGACGGATCGCGAGCGGGACGAGACGGGTTTTACTGACCCACCAGAGCAGCAAATCACTCGGATTAATTGACCCGCATGAAATGTAGTGTGAAATTCAGCCCGCGGGTCTCTAGCTGCTAAATGAATTACTCAGCATTCATACACACACACACACACTCTCACACACACACACACACACACACACACACACACACACACACACACACACACACACACACACACTCACTCACACAGACACACACACACACACACACACACACACACACACACACACACACACACACCACACACTCACACAGACACACACACACACACACACACACACACACACACAACTCTCACACACACACACACACACACACACACACACACTCACACACACACACACACACACACACACACACTCTCACTCACACACTCTCACACACACACACACACACACAGAGAGACACACACACACACACACACCACACACACACACACACACACACTCACACACACACACACACACACACACACACACACACTCACACACCACACACACACACACACACACACAGAGACACACCACACTCACACACACACTCACACACACACACACACACTCTCTCTCACACACACACACACACACTCACACACTCTCTCACACACACACACACACACACACCACACACACACACACACCCACACTCACACACACACACACACACACCCCCACACACACTCTCACACACACACACACTCTCACACATCTCACACACTCACACACTCTCACACACACACACACTCACACACAC
>CM049852.1:34738991-34746491 GCA_027422415.1 Schizothorax lantsangensis | reverse complement strand
CGTGCGTGTGTGTGTGTGTGTGCGTGCGTGTGTGTGTGTTTGTTTTTTGGTTGGTTTGTGTGTGTCTGAGTGTGTGTGCGTGAGTGTGTGTGTGTGTGTCTGAGTGTGTGTGTGTGTGTGCGTGCGTGCGTGCGTGCGTGTGTGTGTGTTTGTTTGTTGGTTGGTTTGTGTGTGTGTTTGTGTTTGTTTGTTGGTTTGTGTGCGTGTGTCTGAGTGTGTGTGCGTGAGTGTGTGTGTGTGTGTCTGAGTGTGTGTGTGTGTGTGTCTGAGTGTGTGTGCGTGAGTGTGTGTGTGTGTGTCTGAGTGTGTGTGTGTGTGTCTGAGTGTGTGTGCGTGAGTGTGTGTGTGTGTCTGAGTGTGTGTGCGTGAGTGTGTGTGTGTTTCTCAGGGCAGGAAGTTGCTGATTCTGTGTTGATATGTAAATGTGGGCGGTCTTATGTTAATGAGCTCATTGTTTATGTATTACACCTGCATTGACTCTCTCTCTGTTTCTGTGTTTGTCTCCAGCTCTTAGAGTTCGACAGAGAGCTGTCTGTGTTTAAGGAGCGTCTGCATGAGCTGGACATCTCGTTTCCTCCGAGGTATGAACACGGCTCCTCACATCTCCAGATCAGCAGCTTGATAGAGCTCTGAAAGAGCTGAAGAACTGTCAAGTTATTAAAAATCAAATCGAAACGGTCAAGATTGCACTTTCATTTTTGGTGATGCACAGATTCTCAAAGTTTTTGCTTGTGTGTAAATGGTGCACAGTGAGTTGTTAAATTTAAAACATAGTTATGAGAATATAATAATAATAATAGTATTAATATTAATATAATTATTTTTACTACTAATAATAATAGTATTAATTTTTTCATGTATTAATTTAGGAAATATATTATTACATTTATAAAGTTAATAATAATAATAATAATAATAGTTTATACAGTTGATAAATATATTAATTTATTAAATTTATACATTAATTTATGTATATAATAACAATAATTATTTAAGGTATTTTTACAAAGTTTATTATAATAACTATAATATTGATTATTGATTTAAGTTTACAACAACAGCAATCATAATAATACAAATTTAAAACATTATTAAATGTTGTTATGAAATATAAAAATAATGATAATCATATTAATTTATAAAATATATAAATATATTAAATTGTAACGTTTATAGTAATTAATCATTTTAGTTTAATTTGTAAATATATTTAATATTTAAAGTTTAGAATAATAGTAATAATAATAATAATAATAGAATTTCAAAGAACAAGTATTTCTTAATTATTTATATTTATAAAGTCGATAAATATATTAATTGAAGAATTTTATATTATCAATATTCTATAACATTTATTATAATAATAACAACAATAATTATATTTATTATTTTAATTTATTATGTTTATAATAATAATAATATAATGCAATATAAAATATTACTAGTGATAATTTATAATTAATTTATAAAATTAATGATAATGCAAATTTAGAAAAATATTTAAATAATAATGACGATAATTTATAATTAATTTATAAAATTATTAATAATGCAAATTTAAAACATAATGATTTAAATAATTAATAATGATAATAATTTATTATTAATTTATACAATTATTATTAATAATAATAATACAATTTGAAATACAAATTATTTCTTAATCATTTATATTTATAAAGTTGATAAATATATTAATTTATGAAGTTTTTAATAATAATGTTCATTATTATGTGTGTTATCCTCCGGCGCTGATGCTGGTGTGTTTGTGGTGTGTGGTGTGTAGTAGATGGAGGTGTGTGTTATCCTCCGGCGCTGATGCTGGTGTGTTTGTGGTGTGTGGTCTGTAGTAGATGGAGGTGTGTGTTATCCTCCGGCGCTGATGCTGGTGTGTTTGTGAGTGTGTGGTCTGTAGTAGATGGAGGTGTGTGTTATCCTCCGGCGCTGATGCTGGTGTGTTTGTGGTGTGTGGTGTGTAGTGGATGGAGGTGTGTGTTATCCTCCGGCGCTGATGCTGGTGTGTTTGTGGTGTGTGGTGTGTAGTGGATGGAGGTGTGTGTTATCCTCCGGCGCTGATGCTGGTGTGTTTGTGGTGTGTGGTCTGTAGTAGATGGAGGTGTGTGTTATCCTCCGGCGCTGATGCTGGTGTGTTTGTGGTGTGTGGTCTGTAGTAGATGGAGGTGTGTGTTATCCTCCGGCGCTGATGCTGGTGTGTTTGTGGTGTGTGGTGTGTAGTAGATGGAGGTGTGTGTTATCCTCCGGCGCTGATGCTGGTGTGTTTGTGAGTGTGTGGTCTGTAGTAGATGGAGGTGTGTGTTATCCTCCGGCGCTGATGCTGGTGTGTTTGTGGTGTGTGGTCTGTAGTAGATGGAGGTGTGTGTTATCCTCCGGCGCTGATGCTGGTGTGTTTGTGGTGTGTGGTCTGTAGCAGATGGAGGTGTGTGTTATCCTCCGGCGCTGATGCTGGTGTGTTTGTGGTGTGTGGTCTGTAGCAGATGGAGGTGTGTGTTATCCTCCGGCGCTGATGCTGGTGTGTTTGTGAGTGTGTGGTCTGTAGCAGATGGAGGTGTGTGTTATCCTCCGGCGCTGATGCTGGTGTGTTTGTGGTGTGTGGTCTGTAGCAGATGGAGGTGTGTGTTATCCTCCGGCGCTGATGCTGGTGTGTTTGTGGTGTGTGGTCTGTAGCAGATGGAGGTGTGTGTTATCCTCCGGCGCTGATGCTGGTGTGTTTGTGGTGTGTGGTGTGTAGTGGATGGAGGTGTGTGTTATCCTCCGGCGCTGATGCTGGTGTGTTTGTGAGTGTGTGGTGTGTAGTGGATGGAGGTGTGTGTTATCCTCCGGCGCTGATGCTGGTGTGTTTGTGAGTGTGTGGTGTGTAGCAGATGGAGGTGTGTGTTATCCTCCGGCGCTGATGCTGGTGTGTTTGTGGTGTGTGGTCTGTAGTAGATGGAGGTGTGTGTTATCCTCCGGCGCTGATGCTGTGTGTTTGTGAGTGTGTGGTGTGTAGTGGATGGAGGTGTGTGTTATCCTCCGGCGCTGATGCTGGTGTGTTTGTGGTGTGTGGTCTGTAGTAGATGGAGGTGTGTGTTATCCTCCGGCGCTGATGCTGGTGTGTTTGTGAGTGTGTGGTGTGTAGTGGATGGAGGTGTGTGTTATCCTCCGGCGCTGATGCTGGTGTGTTTGTGGTGTGTGGTGTGTAGTAGATGGAGGTGTGTGTTATCCTCCGGCGCTGATGCTGGTGTGTTTGTGAGTGTGTGGTGTGTAGTGGATGGAGGTGTGTGTTATCCTCCGGCGCTGATGCTGGTGTGTTTGTGGTGTGTGGTGTGTAGTAGATGGAGGTGTGTGTTATCCTCCGGCGCTGATGCTGGTGTGTTTGTGAGTGTGTGGTGTGTAGCAGATGGAGGTGTGTGTTATCCTCCGGCGCTGATGCTGGTGTGTTTGTGGTGTGTGGTGTGTAGTAGATGGAGGTGTGTGTTATCCTCCGGCGCTGATGCTGGTGTGTTTGTGGTGTGTGGTGTGTAGCAGATGGAGGTGTGTGTTATCCTCCGGCGCTGATGCTGGTGTGTTTGTGGTGTGTGGTGTGTAGTAGATGGAGGTGTGTGTTATCCTCCGGCGCTGATGCTGGTGTGTTTGTGGTGTGTGGTGTGTAGTAGATGGAGGTGTGTGTTATCCTCCGGCGCTGATGCTGGTGTGTTTGTGGTGTGTGGTGTGTAGTGGATGGAGGTGTGTGTTATCCTCCGGCGCTGATGCTGGTGTGTTTGTGGTGTGTGGTGTGTAGTAGATGGAGGTGTGTGTTATCCTCCGGCGCTGATGCTGGTGTGTTTGTGAGTGTGTGGTGTGTAGTAGATGGAGGTGTGTGTTATCCTCCGGCGCTGATGCTGGTGTGTTTGTGAGTGTGTGGTGTGTAGTAGATGGAGGTGTGTGTTATCCTCCGGCGCTGATGCTGGTGTGTTTGTGGTGTGTGTGTGTGTAGTAGATGGAGGTGTGTGTTATCCTCCGGCGCTGATGCTGGTGTGTTTGTGGTGTGTGGTGTGTAGTAGATGGAGGTGTGTGTTATCCTCCGGCGCTGATGCTGGTGTGTTTGTGGTGTGTGGTGTGTAGTAGATGGAGGTGTGTGTTATCCTCCGGCGCTGATGCTGGTGTGTTTGTGGTGTGTGGTGTGTAGTAGATGGAGGTGTGTGTTATCCTCCGGCGCTGATGCTGGTGTGTTTGTGGTGTGTAGTAGATGGAGGTGTGTGTTATCCTCCGGCGCTGATGCTGGTGTGTTTGTGGTGTGTGGTGTGTAGTAGATGGAGGTGTGTGTTATCCTCCGGCGCTGATGCTGGTGTGTTTGTGGTGTGTGGTGTGTAGTAGATGGAGGTGTGTGTTATCCTCCGGCGCTGATGCTGGTGTGTTTGTGGTGTGTAGTAGATGGAGGTGTGTGTTATCCTCCGGCGCTGATGCTGGTGTGTTTGTGATGTGTGGTCTGTAGTAGATGGAGGTGTGTGTTATCCTCCGGCGCTGATGCTGGTGTGTTTGTGGTGTGTGGTGTGTAGTAGATGGAGGTGTGTGTTATCCTCCGGCGCTGATGCTGGTGTGTTTGTGGTGTGTGGTGTGTAGTAGATGGAGGTGTGTGTTATCCTCCGGCGCTGATGCTGGTGTGTTTGTGGTGTGTGGTCTGTAGTAGATGGAGGTGTGTGTTATCCTCCGGCGCTGATGCTGGTGTGTTTGTGGTGTGTGGTCTGTAGTAGATGGAGGTGTGTGTTATCCTCCGGCGCTGATGCTGGTGTGTTTGTGGTGTGTGGTCTGTAGTAGATGGAGGTGTGTGTTATCCTCCGGCGCTGATGCTGGTGTGTTTGTGGTGTGTGGTGTGTAGTAGATGGAGGTGTGTGTTATCCTCCGGCGCTGATGCTGGTGTGTTTGTGGTGTGTGGTGTGTAGTGGATGGAGGTGTGTGTTATCCTCCGGCGCTGATGCTGGTGTGTTTGTGGTGTGTGGTCTGTAGTAGATGGAGGTGTGTGTTATCCTCCGGCGCTGATGCTGGTGTGTTTGTGAGTGTTGTAAGAGTCTGTGTACGGTGTGTGTGAGCGTGACCCTTCACACATCCGGCGCTCACACAGAGACGTGTGGAATTTGAGCGGCTCCTGCCAAACGCTGAAGCTGGAGCCACGCTGACGATGAGTGAAACACACACCAGCAGAACTAGGAGCGAAAATCATCCCAAAACTTCATTAAAAAAAATATATATATATATTTTTTTAATTAAATATATTTTACCTGAAATGCCAATGCAACCAGAAACATCAAAAATAAATTAATTGATAACTTTTTTTTTGTATTGAAGGAAAAAAAAAAAACTTGCATTCTATTAATTTACTAACTACTTGTTTTCTTTTTTTTTTTTTTTAAATATTTAAAAAAATAACTAACACTAGCTTCATTCTTTTTGTATTCTATGTGATACTCTGATAAAAAAAAAAGTTTTTTCTTAAAATTGTAATGAAAAATTATAAAATGTTATATAATCATTTTTATCCAGTAGTTTATGAATGGCTGGAGAAAAAACAAAAGTTCATAATTTAACACAAAATACCATAATTTTTTATCATGAAAATACAAGTTTGGGTTTGGTCAGAATTTTTTTTTTTCTCACCAAGGCTGCATTTATTTGATCAAAACCACACTTAAAATTACTAAATATTACAATTTAAAATAACTGTTTTCTATGTGAATATGTGTTAAGCTGTAATTTATTTCTGCGATCAAAGCTGTATTTTCAGCATCATTACTGCAGTCTTCAGTGTCACATGATCTTCAGATATCATAATAATATGCTGCTCAAGAAACATTTCTGATTATTATCAATGTTGGAAATATTACATTAATGTATTTACATTAATACATTTTATTTTTCAGGATTCACAGATGAACACAAAGTTCAAAAGAACAGCATTTATTTAACTTATTGATTCATTCTTGAATCAAGATGCATTTACTTGACAAGTAAAATGATTTAAGATATTATTATCAAAATGTTGTTAGTTTTTGTTTAAAACAAGCTAAAATATCTTCCAATGGCGTAAGAAAAATAACCTTAATTCAAAGTCTAAACAAGAATATTTTTTTTGCCCCATTAGGAGATATTTTTGCTTGTTTTAAGGAAAAGAGAACTAAAATATTGATATGTTTTTACAGAAAACAAGACATAATATCTTAATTCATCTTGATTCAAGAATGTTTAGATATTAATACAATAAAACAAGACAAAATACTAAGTAAGAGAATGATTTCTTGCAGTGATCTGATCAGCTGACAGATATTAGCTCCACTGCTCTATGGTTTCTGTGTAAAATCAGTGCAGAGACTGAAGAGATTGAACCCCAGGACAGCCAGAGAAGATGCGATGTATTTCACTAAGTGTGTTAGTGTGTGTGTGAGTCTAGACGGATCGGCTCGAGGGTCGTGAGGTCAGCGTGTGAAGGGTCAGAGGTCATGTACAGTTATTCTTCACCGTTTGGTGAGGATCTGGAGACCTGCTTCAACACAGCGGCTCTGTGACATTACACTCAATGAAGACAGATACAGCGCTGGCCAGAATTATTAAACACTAGTATTTTCAGCAGCACTGTAAAAAACTGAGATCAGATCTGTGTGTGGAGCACTAAAATATCACCGGATTATTACAATTAATGGATATTTCCTTCTGACACACTACAGCAAAAGATAGAAATAACTGACTTGAAACCACTTTTAGCTGCTGGAGATACTAGTGTTTAATAATTTTGTAACACTGACTTTTGAGAAAGCATGGTATTGTTTTGCCAATGCTTTTCTTAGTGTTGTTTACTCCATTCAGATTAAACTAGGCATGCTTCAGTGTGCTTCATTTCTTATTTTAGTGCAAACGACTCTTTTCCATTCATTTCCGTCGCATGCCTGTATCTGTATGTGAAGATGACATTATTATACCCTCGTTAGTTCCGGTCCACTAATTGATATTTCTCCTTCATCATTGTTTGTGTCTCTCTGATTGACTTCTTTTGGAACGGTTTCATATGTCCATAGTTATTATAATAATAAAAAAAATTAAAGGTATAGTTCACCCATGCAAAAATTAAAACTTAGTCATCATTTACTCACCCTCATGATTCCAAAAGACTAGGCTGTGTGTAATAAATTATGTTGAATCAAACTAAATATTTCTTGCTGAAGCTGCTTTTTGTAATGTCTGTTTGATGCTTTACACAACAAGGACTTTAAATGATCTTTTGGGAGTAATTTCTCAGCCAAATTTGATGTGCGATTAATTAGATTAAAAATTGTAATTGCTTTACAGCGCTAATTAAAATTTGAATTTATTCCGAATATTGTCATATGACATTAAATTGCCAGTGCATCCAGAAGTATTTTTATATTAAATTTTAAATCGGCCCTTTTGAGTCTGAAATGTCATTTACATGAAAATGCTGTGAATATCAGGTCATTTTGATATATATATATGCCTGGAAAAATCATTTAAATT
>CM049852.1:34726491-34733991 GCA_027422415.1 Schizothorax lantsangensis | reverse complement strand
AATCCCAGAATGCATTGCAGTGAGATCAAAACTGATGTGGATTTGAAATATTTCATTCAGTACTGAAGAGTGTCACTAAAATAGTTCACTCTAATTACTGACATTTGTTTCCTATGGAAGCCATTTCCACCATGGGATGAAAAAATAAATAAATAGGAAATTGCGACTTTATATCTCACAATTCAGACTTTTTTACTCACAATTTTGACTTTCTCACATTTCTAACGTTATATTTTGCAATTGTGTTTGTCTCATAATTCTGACTATATATTTCCAATTCTAACTTCATATCTTTTCTCACAATCATTTCTTTGTATCTCGCAATTCTGACTTTATATCAATTCTGACTTTATATCAATTCTGACTTTATATCTCGCAATTCTGACTTTATATCAATTCTGACTTTATATCTCAATTCTGACTTTATATCAATTCTGACTTTATATCTCGCAATTCTGACTTTATATCAATTCTGACTTTATATCTCGCAATTCTGACTTTATATCAATTCTGACTTTATATCAATTCTGACTTTATATCAATTCTGACTTTATATCTCGCAATTCTGACTTTATATCTCGCAATTCTGACTTTATATCAATTCTGACTTTATATCAATTCTGACTTTATATCTCGCAATTCTGACTTTATATCAATTCTGACTTTATATCAATTCTGACTTTATATCTCGCAATTCTGACTTTATATCAATTCTGACTTTATATCAATTCTGACTTTATATCTCGCAATTCTGACTTTATATCAATTCCGACTTTATATCAATTCTGACTTTATATCAATTCTGACTTTATATCTCGCAATTCCGACTTTATATCAATTCTGACTTTATATCTCGCAATTCTGACTTTATATCAATTCTGACTTTATATCAATTCTGACTTTATATCTCGCAATTCCGACTTTATATCAATTCTGACTTTATATCTCGCAATTCCGACTTTATATCAATTCTGACTTTATATCTCGCAATTCTGACTTTATATCAATTCTGACTTTATATCAATTCTGACTTTATATCTCGCAATTCTGACTTTATATCAATTCCGACTTTATATCAATTCTGACTTTATATCTCGCAATTCCGACTTTATATCAATTCTGACTTTATATCTCGCAATTCCGACTTTATATCAATTCTGACTTTATATCTCGCAATTCTGACTTTATATCAATTCCGACTTTATATCAATTCTGACTTTATATCTCGCAATTCTGACTTTATATCAATTCCGACTTTATATCAATTCTGACTTTATATCTCGCAATTCCGACTTTATATCAATTCTGACTTTATATCTCGCAATTCTGACTTTATATGAATTCCGACTTTATATCAATTCTGACTTTATATCTCGCAATTCTGACTTTATATCTCACAATTCTGACTTTATATCAATTCCGACTTTATATCTCGCAATTCTGACTTTATATCAATTCTGACTTTATATCAATTCTGACTTTATATCAATTCTGACTTTATATCAATTCTGACTTTATATCTCACAATTCTGACTTTATATCTCGCAATTCTGACTTTATATCTTGCAATTCCGACTTTTTATCAATTCTGACTTTATATCTCGCAATTCTGACATTATATCAATTCTGACTTTATATCGACTTTATATCAATTCTGACTTTATATCAATTCTGACTTTATATCAATTCTGACTTTATATCTCTTCTGACTTTATATCAATTCCGACTTTATATCAATTCCGACTTTATATCAATTCTGACTTTATATCTTGCAATTCTGACTTTATATCAATTCCGACTTTATATCAATTCCGACTTTATATCAATTCTGACTTTATATCTCGAATTCTTTATATCAATTCTGACTTTATATCTCGCAATTCTGACTTTATATCAATTCTGACTTTATATCTCGCAATTCTGACTTTATATCAATTCTGACTTTATATCAATTCTGACTTTATATCTCGCAATTCTGACTTTATATCAATTCTGACTTTATATCAATTCTGACTTTATATCTCACAATTCTGACTTTATATCAATTCCGACTTTATATCAATTCTGACTTTATATCTCGCAATTCTGACTTTATATCAATTCTGACTTTATATCTCGCAATTCTGACTTTATATCAATTCTGACTTTATATCTCGCAATTCTGACTTTATATCAATTCTGACTTTATATCAATTCTGACTTTATATCTCACAATTCTGACTTTATATCAATTCTGACTTTATATCTCACAATTCTGACTTTATATCAATTCTGACTTTATATCTCACAATTCTGACTTTATATCAATTCTGACTTTATATCAATTCTGACTTTATATCACAATTCTGACTTTATATCTCACAATTCTGACTTTATATCAATTCTGACTTTATATCAATTCTGACTTTATATCTCGCAATTCTGACTTTATATCTTGCAATTCTGACTTTATATCAATTCTGACTTTATATAAATTCTGACTTTATATCTCACAATTCTGACTTTATATCAATTCTGACTTTATATCAATTCTGACTTTATATCTCACAATTCTGACTTTATATCAATTCTGACTTTATATCTCGTAATTCTGACTTTATATCAATTCTGACTTTATATCAATTCTGACTTTATATCAATTCTGACTCCACAAAAATATCGTGCAGCACAACTGTTTTCAACATTGATAATAATCAGAAATGTTTCTTGAGCAACAAATCATCATATTATTATGATTTCTGAAGATCATGTGACACTGAAGACTGGAGTAATGATGCTGAAAATACAGCTTTGCTCACAGAAATAAATTACAATTTAACACATATTCACATAGAAAACAGCTGTTTTACATTATAATAATATTTCACAATTTTTAAGGTATTTTAGATGCTTTGGTGAACAGAAGAAACTTCTTATATGTAGAGCATCTGAATCCGGTTTGAACAGAGAATATGAATCTCTGAGTGTTGAGTGTGAAGGTTGGTTTGCTCTCTGGATACAGACACCTTCCTCCTGCGTCAATCATCTCGAGCATCACGGATCGGTTTCACAGATCCACTTCATTAGATCAGATGTGTTTAATCCAGCTGAAGGAGCACATCTAAGACTTCCTCTAGAGTTTGTGTGGGCCACCCTGAAGAAAGAGCTTCTCCCGCCCCTTAATTCCCACACTCTGCATCTCTATCCCTCATTATCCTGCTCTCTATCCTCCGCTATCATTCTTCCTCCTGTCTTTCATCCTCAGAATCATCTCTCGTTAGCATACCAAAACTGCCCTTCATTTCCACATGCTTAAAGTGCCATCAATGCTAATTGCGCTCAGGCGTTCTGCAAAGGCCCCTCGCGGCTCTTGTTTGGCCACTCGGCCGGGGGTCTGTGTGTTAGCCGGATGTGGGTTAACTAGTCCCCCTCCCCTCTTTAACCCCCGCTAACTGGCCCGTTCGACCCTTGACCCGGTCGTCGTGGAGACGGTCAGTTGGGCGCAGAAGCGGCTGATGCTGATGGTGTTTGATTAGCTGATTCCACTAAATGAGCCGATCGTGATGAGCTGCTTTCACAGCCAATTGAGCAGAGCCTGTGTGTGTGTGTGTGTGTGTGTGTGTGTGTGTGTGTGTGTGTGTGTGTGTGTGTTCGGAGAAAACGGTGTGATGGAGTAGCAGGACAGTAACACATACACTTCTTCATAAATATAATATAATGCATTTCATCTCAGAACTGAAAGAGATGAACACTAAATCACATTTTGCATTAAATACATTTAAATGAAATATATTTTTGCATTATTTTCTTGACAATTAACCACATTTTCTACCCAGCTGCAAATAACCTACTCTTATATAAAAAATAATAATAATAATAAAAAAACACATCATAATGTGAAGAAAATATTTTTTTATTTATAATTTAAATTGTATTATTTAAAACACAGTTGAACATGCATATCAAAGTAGTTTTTGTTGTACTGAATTTGTATTATTTATTATTTAAATTATATTATTTACTGTAAAGTATATGTCAATGTGAAGAAAAGCATATTATTTAAAGTCAATTTTTAAAACTTGAAAGTATACATAATAATAGTTTTTGCAAAAACATCCCATAATATGAAGAAAATATTAAATTATTAAAAAATATGATTTAAAGTACTGCTAAAAACACAAATCAAAATATACATCAAAGTAGTTTTGGAGTACATAATTTATTTTATGCAATGATTTATTATTTAAATTACATTTTAAAACGGTTGAACATATACATCATTATTTTTTGCAAAAACATCTCATAATATGAAGAAAACAATATATTATTTAAAGTACATTTTAAAAATATGAAAGTATACAGTTTTTGCAAAAACATCTCAACGTGACAAAAATAATGCATTATTTAAAATATATATTTAAATATTATTTAAAGAACATTTAAAACACTATTGAAAGTATACATCACAGTAGATATTATTTGAATAATATATATTTAAATGATATTATTCAATGTACATTTTAAAACACAATTGAAAGTATGTATCATAGTTGTTTTGTTGTATTTATTTTATGCAGATTAAATATTAGTAGTAAATGTCTGGAAAAGATTATTGTCATTATTTCATTATTTTCATTTTTTTCACTGCTGTAAAAAATTTTTTTATTAATGTTTAATTGTCAATGAAAATAATTGTCACAAATCACAATCACAAAATCATAAAATGCAAAATAAAATAAAAAAACTATTTTTGATGTGCAAAGTGAACCTGAGCAGTTTTTGTGAGATAAACGGAGTGATTTCTGCTGCTGGTTTTAGTTTGTGTTATGATAAGACACAATAGACTCAGTTCATTCACGGTCTGATTCTGATCTCACAGTCCATCATTAACATCATAGTGCTGTTATCTGATGTGCTTTGTGTCTGTATCGTGTCCCATCTGCTCCTCAGAGCCGTCAGACGCCTGCGACGCAGAGCCTCACAAATACAAATCAGATCGGTCCTGTGTTTATGAAGCTGATAACACAGTAAAGTTAAAATGCATTTATAATTCAGTGAGTATAGAGCGCTGACCAATCACAACCAGTCCTTTTAGATTGTGAGGGAATATGTGACCCTGGACCACAAAACCAGTCATAAGGGTCAATTTTTTAAAATTGAGATTTATAAATAATCTTTCCATTGATGTATGGTTTGTTATGATAGGACAATATTTGTAAATCTGGAATCTGAGGGTGCAAAAAAATCTAAATATTGAGAAAATCATCTTTAAAGTTGTTCAAATGAAGTTCTTAGCAATGCATATTACTAATCAATAATTAAGTTTTGATATATTTACGGTAGGAAATTTTCATGGAAACATGATCTTAATATCCTAATGATTTTTGGCATAAAATAAAAATGTATAATTTTGACTCATACAATGTATTGTTGTCTATTGCTACAAATATACCTGTGTTACTTATGACTGCTTTTGTGCTCCAGGGACACATATGGTATGTGAAATTAATGCAGGCTTGGGGCAAAAATGCCAACAAATTGGACAAATTCAGTCATATTTAAAAATATTTTGTGACATGACATCCATATCTGGTACTTATGGAAGGTAATTGGACAGAATTAGCGACGAGATATAAACTGCAGCACAAAAGCAGTCATAAGTAACACAGGTATATTTGTAGCAATAGACAACAATACATTGTATGGATCAAAATTATACATTTTTCTTGTATGCCAAAAATCATTAGGATATTAAGATCATGTTCCATGAAGATATGTTGTACCGTAAATATATCAAAACTTAATTTTTGATTAGTAATATGCATTGCTAAGAACTTAATTTGATCAACTTTAAAGATGATTTTCTCAATATTTAGATTTTTTTGCACCCTCAGATTCCAGATTTACAAATATTGTCCTATCATAACAAACCATACATCAATGGAAAGATTATTTATTCCTGGTTTTGTGCTCCAGGGTCACACATGTGCTTGGCTAAAAGACGAGGCTATGATGTGCTAATGTGTTAATCGGGTTACCAGTAACATTAGGCATATGTTAGGCTCACGCTGGTGTTGGTGTGTGTTTGTACAGTTATCCGTACAGTGAAGACGCCGGTCAGGGAAAGCAGTACATGAACACTCGATGTCCCGCCTGGTGTGACCGGATCCTCATGTCCGCCTCGGCCAAAGACCTGCTCATAAAGGTGAGACGCTTCATTCTCTCTCTCTCTGTCAGATTGTGAGTGATATTAATGTGATGTGAAAGGTGCCATGCATTGACAAATCAAATGTCTTCATGATAACAAATAAATAGAACAAAACTCCAGCTGAATTAGTTTCACAATTGATGCATTTTGCAGCATCGACCCGGTTATTGATCTGAATGATGACTCTATTGTCTTCTTTACAGCTGAAACTGAGTTTATTTATTAATTGATGAATTTTATAGCATTAATTGAAGCAATCTGTATTATATAAATGCAGCTGGCTCCAATGCTGCATTCAAAATTGAATTGCATTGAAATATAATACTGTAATCCACATTATTTCCATTATTCTCACAGTTCCATGTAAGCAAAGCTTATTTCATATGCAAATATATTAGCCAATCACAGCAGTGGGTGTTCATGTGTCTTAAAGGAGACACGCCCCTTAAATAGAGTGTTAAAATCAGGCTGGAAATTGATTTATTTCTAAATTATGATGGTTTGTGATGTCAAAATCCTTCTGGAATTATGAGTGAACATTATGAAATTAAATGCAATGCATGACGCCTTTAATCTGAACGTCTGGCTCGTTTAGATGTTTGCTCGTTAGTCTGTTTTACATCTGATTTCTGCTGCTTTTCTTGATAAGTGTCCTGAAATATAGAAATGCTTTCTGATGATACTGTACTTTTCTTCAGATGCTTTGTGCCTTCATTTCATTAAATAAAAAATAGAGACAGAAAGAAAGAAAGCATCAGTGTAATATGTTGATTTTATGTGGATCCTTCCATGCTTCCACAAATTAAGACCTTAAAAATATCTTAATTTACAGCAGAAAGC
This sequence comes from Schizothorax lantsangensis, assembly GCA_027422415.1. Classification (NCBI taxonomy): domain Eukaryota; kingdom Metazoa; phylum Chordata; class Actinopteri; order Cypriniformes; family Cyprinidae; genus Schizothorax; species Schizothorax lantsangensis. The sequence continues at coordinate 34,726,964 of CM049852.1, read as the reverse complement.
ATTAAATGTTGCATGAAATTAATATCTTCATCAGTATTCGTGTTTAATTCTCCGTCTAAACATCCTTAAATCAACATACATTTACTGGAGATGCAAATGAAGAGACAAAGTCTCATTGTTTTCTGACAAAATGAACAAAATGAAGTGAGTTTATGATTAAAACCAGAACTAATATCTGCCGATGGGAAATTAAAACATGTTTTCAGTTGAATTAAGATGTTTTTTTGACTCCACTGACAGATATTTGTTTGATTTTAATCATAGACTCATAAAACGAGTCATTTTATATCTCAAGTAAATGTATCTTATGAGTTTTATCTTAATTTAAGATTATTAAGACATTTGCAGGAAGAGCATCACTTTGTTTGCACACTGCAAAAATGATTTTCTTAGTATTTTTGTCTTGTTTTCTAGTATAAATATCAATATTCTTGAATAAAGATGAATTTACTGTACAAGTAAAATGACTTCAG
>CM049852.1:34688991-34721491 GCA_027422415.1 Schizothorax lantsangensis | reverse complement strand
TGTGTGTGTGTGTGTCTCTCTCTCTCTCTCTGTGTGTGTGTGTGTGTGTGTGTGTGTGTCTCTCTCTCTCTCTGTGTGTGTGTGTGTGTGTGTGTGTGTGTGTGTGTGTGTGTGTGTTTGTTTCTGTGTGTGTGTCTCTCTCTCTCTCTCTCTGTGTGTGTGTGTGTGTTTGTGTTTGAACCAGACAGACACACACTCGTCAAAGTCACATTCAGATGTTCTAGAAATGTCAGTGAATTTTGCACCCATAGAAGAAGAGTTCAGACAGGAGTGTGTGTGTGTGAATAAAGTATTAAATGAGTGTCTATGATCAGAACAGCTCATCCGAACTAAAGCGTGAGCTTGAGTTTGTTCCTGATCGAGTCTCAGTCTGTTTGTTGTGTTCTCCGCAGCCGGTCTACTTGTACTCGCGGTTAAACACAGGGGCAGGTAAACCTAATGCAAATAAGCACAAGTGTTGTGTCGTGCAGTGATGTGGTAAATATTTTCTTTTACTATTATTTTATTCTTATTATACATATGACTTTATAATAGCCATGTCTGATTCTTGTGATCTCTCTCTCTCTGTGTGTGTGTGTGTGTGTGTGTGTGTGTGTGTGTGTGTGTGTGTGTGTGTGTGTGTGTGTGTGTGTGTGTGTGTGTGTGTGTGTGTGGACCAGGAAAACGGTGCCAAAGGTTGGAGAAGATTTCATGAAAAGCGTCCCTGTGAGAAGCTCTGACACGGGTGGAAGGACACACACACACACACACACACACACACACACACACAGAGGACCCTGTAAAGACTTTTCAGCAGGACTGACCAGTCGCATTTGTCCAGTGCATGCAATCACGTCCATAGAAACGACACATTGAGTTCATGAATGCTTCAAGAGTCGAGATCATGGACACACACACACACACACACACACACACACACATGTTCTTCTTCTGACGTCTCAGCCTCGTTTCCCAAACTCTAATACATCAGAAACACTCTACAGATTTTAATAAGCATCCTTGTGGATTTTAGATATGCCTCATAATATTCCGAGCTACTTCCATACAGTATGTAAGATGTTTTAAAAAGTGCAATGCAAGAACTCTTGTTGTATTCTCTACGGTTAGGTTTATTTCTACATGATTTCTATAGTGCTGTTTGGAGATTTCTAGACTGTCTCTGTTAGAATAGATCAAGCATTTGTATGATTTCGTTCTCTCTCGACTCTTGGTTTTGTTCTTGATTTGTTGTGCCGTGCCGCATACAACCGCCGAGTCTCATTTTATATATACTGTACTTTTTAAAGAGATAATTTATAATTCGTACCAAAACTATTATATGCTGACATATTGATACGAACGGCTGCTTTGGGTGTAAAGAAATGTTTGAATAGTTATAAAGAAACGACTTAATCCACATCAATGTAAGCAGAAAATGCATTTCAGCCTATATGATTTATATATTTAGCCAATTGAATTTTTTATCTTTTAAGCAGTGCCATAAACCATGCAAGTATATAAGATAGTTTCACTAGCAGTCTTGCTCGGTTCTTACAGTACTGTTTTTATTCTAACTTATTTCTGTGTAATATTGTTATGGTTGAATGTGATATTTTAAGTAGGCCTGGGTATCTTAAATAGCTGTTTTTGTATGATTTCTTGTTATTATATTATTGTCATGGTGCCAATTATTGAACTCAGTCAAATGTAGAGTTTGAGTTATGATGGCATTAAGCAAAAAACACTCAAATTATAAAGACCAGGAGAAAACTTTAAAAACACACTTTACTTCACAGTGTCTATGTTACCAACACAATCACATATGAAGCACATGAAGATCAGTACTAGTGTAAAAGACACGGTGAACGCTGTGAAGTGAAGTGTGGTCATCCGGGTTGAATTCATTACACTACGGAGTCAACGATCCGTCATTTCTGAATCGGTGGGAATGATTTTGTGTCGCTTTGGTTAGAAGAACTGCTTGTTAACTGTGTTTTTCCCAGCAGGTCAGGTGATAGGATTCACTCTTTTCTTTAAGCAGATAGCGATTAGACCTCATGGATGGCAAGACCTCCAAAAGCAATAAAACCATTAGAACTCAATGAATGAATGAATGAATCAGTGCCTCTTTGTCATTAGTCAAGCACATCAATTACACCATGAGATTCACTAAACAAGCCTTTGACATTTACATGCATTTACCACCCTTGGTGGTCCCTGAGAGGGGGAACAAATAATATATATATATATATATGAAGAGTTCAGATGCAAAAGCTTCTAAGCGCCGTCTGAAATTTTTATCAGGCTCCTCTGTTTAGGTTCAGTAATTGTACTCTAATGGTAATGTATAGGTCCCTTTCTATGCAATTAAAGTGAAATAACTGAACATAAACATAGGAGGCTGATAAAAATACTCCGTTTAGATGAAAATTTCAGACGGCGCTTAGAGGCTTTTGCATCTGCACTCTTCATATATATATATATATATGCATGATATTATGTGTTAATTTGATCAAACTTTTTATAAAAATTAATATATTATTGGGTATATCATTGATTATGGCTGAATATTTTTATTAAAAGGAAATAACGTGAGTGGAAATGCGCATAATTGACACTGAAAGCTCGAGAATATGCCTTTTTTTTTTTTTTGCATGTAAGTATATTTCATATACACGTTTTAACAGCATTTCTAACCACAAAAGTTAATTAGTCGTTCGCAAGCTCGCTTTTACCGCCGTTACCATAGCAACACAACGCGCGATATTCGTTGCTATGGAAATCAGTCTACTGTCGTGACTTAACTATTTAAAAATATATCTGCATATCACAAAAAAAAAAATTTTTTTTTTTTTTCAACATGTTTATAATATGTTAATTTTAATAGCGGTCACGAGACATTGCGAATAACGCGACGGAAAAGTTCCTTAAAGTCATTAAATGATTCGCACAGGTTTAAAAGAGAGAAAAAAGCTCGCTTGGACTGAGAAATACAAATATAAGCTAATCTATAAATGCATGTTTAAAGATATATTACTGATTATCATCATCAGTTCAGGCTCCTAAAATAAAACCTCCAAAAAGAGACTAAAAATTAATCTTATTACATCGGAATTTATTCAAGCTTTTATAGGAAGCTGTTTTTCTCTATAAACGCGTAATGAACATTTGCAATGTTACATTATTAGTAACAATCGTATTATCAGGATATTAATGCACGGATATATAATAATAATAATATGCATTCGTTAGCAATTTTCTCGCGGCCAAATAACCGCACATCTGAAACTATATGCGCTAGAAAATCAGTAAATGTATGAAATTAAAAAAGCACCAGGACATTTTGGCTTGTTAAATAATTTATTGATAATACAAAGTTTTTCTTCCGTCCTCACGGAAGCAATAATATTCTCTTCGTCGATATTTATGTCCATCTTTGTGTATTTCTCCTGTTGTGAGGTAAACATAAACTCCAGCGGCCAAAAGGACATTATTAAAACAGATTCTATACACTTCATTTACAGCACTGGCACTTCTTTATACACGTGGTGGACCTGTTTCCAAAATAATAATAATATGACTTTTTAAGGCGGAAAATGCGTTATTCTTCTGCAATCAAAAAACAAAAAAATGATCATAATGATGATGATGGGGGGGGGGGGAGTTGGCACGTCTCCGTAATGCTTTAATAACATAATTTACTCAGTAAAAAATATATATACATCTCACGTCCACTTAACTGTACAACCGCATTCAGAGCAAAGCAAAGCAGCTGAACAGTGTGTTTATACCCTGCTTGATTCTGCCTCGGTTCTCCTGAAGAATCTGAAGCAGATGATGATGATGATGATGAAGAGTCAGCTTCATCACAAAGTGTCCGAGCTGTTGCTGCAAGGGCTGATGAGGGACAGGTTACTCGTCTTGTGCTTTTTTAACAGTCTCGTGATTTTCTCGTCGTCGGAGTTCGGATCCAGAGGTTTGTTATATTCATCATCCTCCTCGTTTTCTGAGCTCTCCTTCATCTTCTCCGTCTCGGAGTCGTGCTTCTTTTTAGCTGTGGCCATTTCTGCCGCGTGTCTCTTGCGCCATTTGGTTCTTCTGTTTTGAAACCAAACCTGAGATATAAAAGAAACGCTTCAGAACACGGTCCATATCCGCGATCAAATAGGCTATTAATATTTCAAAAAAAAAAATTTGGTTGCATGCAAGTTCAACTAACTGAACTGAAATCGTATAAATCAAGCAGAGTGCATGAACTCTAGCGCATGCAATTGATTTAAATAATAAAAGCGAATGCATGTTGACCAGACACGCGCGTAAATATAAGACCTAACGCTGTGCAACACTAACAGCGATATTTATTTGGTTAAAAAATAATTTCACCATTAGAAATTAATGCTTCCAACAGTTTTGCTCGTTTGCAAATTCATATCATGAACTGAGCGATTTTCGCAGTCTCATTCTGCCCGTTTGCATTGAGAAAAAGTCTAGAATTAAATGAAGTTCATATAAGAAGTTGTATATTATACCTTGACTTGGCTCTCGGTCATTCCCAGAGAATACGCGAGTCGAGCTCTCTCCGGACCGGCCAGATATTTGGTCTGCTCGAAGGTCTTCTCCAGGGCGAAGATCTGCTGTCCTGAAAAAGTTGGTCTGGAGTGTTTCTTCTTTCCATCTTTGTCCAGCATCATATTGACCTGGGCTGGAGAAAGAGCAAAATAAGAGACGCTCAGTCAAATAAAAGCGAAAACGGTGACATTTATTCATTTTATCACTTATTGACTGCTATTTACCAGTGAATATTGTTGACCCACAAGAGTCAAACACTTAATATTTCAACAATCTGAGCGTGGACACAACATACTCTCTTAAAAATAAAGCTGATTTATTTGCATCAGAACCTTGAACATCAATGCAACCTTTTAAATACAAAAAAAGCTTTTAAAATGGTTCTTTAAGGAACTGTTCACTGAAAGGTTCTTTAGGGAACCAAAAAATGGTTCTTCACTGCAAAACACGCTTTTGTAATGTTTATTTTTAAGAGTGTAAGCCATTTAGGAAAAGATTCAAACTCTATTTAGACCCACGAGAGAGAAAAAAAGCACGCTTCCATAATGTACTTAAAGTGCTGTATTTTCGCGCATTAATATACTAAAAATGATTCTTTAGTAATTCTTAAAATCAACAAAGCGTGCTATTTTGGGACACCATGCATATGAAATAAAATGCGCTTTCTCTGTATTTAGTCAGCACTTGAGTGTACTAGTGTATGAAAGATGGGTTCAAGTGCTGACTAAATACAGAGAAAGCGCATTTTATTTCATATGCATGGTGTCCCAAAATAGCACGCTTTGTTGATTTTAAGAATTACTAAAGAATCATTTTTAGTATGTTAGGTACAAAATTAGTGCGCGAACATAGAGCGCTATGGAAGTGAAGCTACTTTTTTTTAACCTGATAATATTCCATCAATCTGGGCTGCGTTTCTCAAAAGCATCGCAACGCTAAGAACATCACAGACCCAGCGCCACCGATGGAGCTACGATCAACTTTTGGGAAACGCAGCCCTGAGCGTGAAAACCAATAGAAACAAGAAAACTCACCAGGACAGGGAATCCTCGGGTCTCTCCAGGGTGAACCCTGCATCATTCCGGGCCAAAATACAGGCGCCCTCCCGGGCAACTCCGTCAGCGGTTTGGGGTACCGACACACCGCCGCAGGGTTGAAGTACATCCCGGTTGATGTCAATCCGTTGATCCGGGGAAAGCCCGAGAGCAGCTGTCCCGCGGAGGTGATGGGTCTCCCTAAGATATCGGTAATTCCGTGCGGGGTTCCCAGCGGGATCTGAGAGCTCAGGTTGCTGAAGGAATGAGCCTTGAAGCCCGCGGGGTTCTGCAGGGCGTACGGGAATAAAGACGTCTTCATCTCGGCCATGTTATGCAGCGCAGCCAGTGGAGTGCTGCCCAGAACGAACGCACTCTGCCGGTTACTATCCATCTGCCCAACCGCTAACATTGGTGCGAGTGAACCGCGAAGCAAGAAACTTCGTACAAGAAAGTTCGTACGCACACAACTTCACAACTCATCCACTAGAACTGTAACTTTCAACCGCGAGTCAAAGTTCGCGAACGTTTCCCGATTAATAACAGAATCCCGATGCCGGCCGTCGGCAGATCTCACGCCCGCTTTGAGTGCTGCGATCTCCCGCATCTGAAGCGCCGTTCTCCGCTCAATGAACTCCAGCAGCGATGACGCGCGCCGCCACCTCCTATTGGAAGACGCTAAGTGACACCACGCTCTGATTGGAGGACGCGAGTTGGCGGATTTGCATAGACAAAGCCGCACTCCATCAAGCTCGTATTGTAGCAGCATTAATGACGCGTCGCACTGTAGAAATCATTGTCTCGCGTTGCATTTAATAGACGCGTTTATTTTATGACGCTGGCAGAGTAAGTGCATTAACCTCCATGCAACTAATAACGCTATTTTCACCGTTCATTTATTTATACACACAGTCTGATTTATGTTCTCTTTCGCAGGTTATTAGAATTACTTTATTATTATTGTTATTGAAAATACCGTTTTAGCGAATAAAAAATATCGCGTCAAATTAACTTAATCGCACTTTTATACAACTTAATGTGTTGTTGCTAAAATAACTGGCATCATAAAATATGAATCACATGTTTTGGGGAGAAAAAAAAATAATGCAATGTTTTACATGCATTATTAAATGCGTAATGTTATTAAACGCGACTATTTAATTCAGTCGTCAGCATATTAATTAAACTCTGATGCTGATCATATCTAACAACACATTTCTCCTGGTCTGATAACATCATTTATCAATAACTTCATGTGCAATTATTTAGTGGAGCTGACTGTACATTTGCTTTGATAATATTCTCATGAACTATATTTCGGCTGCATGTAATATCTGATATCTTTAATGTTTCATATGCTGTGTTTCTGAATTGAATCCGAGACAGAGATCATCTGTTTAAGTGCAGCGCTTATGTTTTATGGATCATAAGAATGGAGTGAAATATGATCGTGCTGGAATTTAAAAAGCTTGGATATTATTTACACCTTCATCAAAACGCTGTTTGAAATATGATGATGACTTTCCACTTTTTACATTATTTATAGGCATCATACGTTGAAAAATGGTTAATTGTGTTTTATGGTTATTATACACTATCTTAACATATCAATAAATTCGTTTGTAAATGTAATTTTACCTCATGTAATCCTGATGCATGTCAAACGGGTCATCTTTTTCACTTGTGTATTTTTATTACTGAGTTCATCTTTAATAATTCTAATATGAGTCTGTAATGTAAATCTCAATCAGGCTCATGACAGTAAAAATGCTCTTCATTATTAAAATCATTTCATTTTTTTTTTAATCTGGGACAATGCACATTAATAATACATGCAATATGTAAAATGCACCAGATTTATCCAACACTGTCTACTTTTCATCCATAGTCTCTATTTACATTCCCGAGATTAATGCACTGAGTTATTATTATTAATTGATTGATTTAATATTATTATTATATTTTCGGTTCTCCGTGTTTCCCCCGAAATCAATGCACGATTATAATTACATAATATTCATCTCATGTAAAGTTTTTGTACATTCATAACTGTATTTTATGAGTTTGTGAAGAGTTATTCTTCGCTTGTCATGTATAATGATCTGATATAATCACTAATATTTTTACTGCATAATCTGTAATATAAGCATCAGATGAAGTTGAAAAATAAACAAACCCTGTTGCTTGACTCCATACACTGTTGTGGTTGATAATCATAATAATAATAATAGTTTCTGGTACTGTTGTATTTGCCACGTGCTGTACATTGAAACATGATCTAAAGATAATAAACAGCAATCGCAGTGTTTGTGTGGTTTTCGGACAGTATGTCAGTTTTGGAGATCTTTCCTAATTATATAGTAGTCTTAAACCTCGTTTTCACATCAGCGAACATGTTAATTAATTAAAAAGAAAGCTGATGTAGCGCGAGACTCTGCATTGATTTACAGGAGAACAGCGCCATCTGCCGGTCACACCTCGAACAGCTCCTCCATAACTGAAGATACACTGCTCTTCAGATCATAAACTAATATCATATTAGTCGTCACAGCACTGATATGATTGATTATGCTCTCTTCATCAGTTCTTATCTTACTCTAATAAAGTCTGTAATCTCTGTCTGAGCATCTGTCAGGACTCGCATCAACTCCATATGTCCTCAATTATTATATTTATTTTCTCATTTTGTCCCCACCGTGAAAATAGTGTAAGCAGATTTATGAATTATATGATGTTTTCTGAGCACAATTAATTGAGTTACTGTTTTATTTTGAGGTTCAATGTGTTTTTAGGAAGAACTTTTTATGCCCACTTGTGAAAGTTTTTTTTTTATATATATATAATTATAATTACAGATGAAATTAATTATTGATTATAAATCTAAACATTAACTTGGTGTTATTTATTGACAGTTTTGTACACTCACATGGTGGTATAGTGACATGAAATCAATCTTAAATACACATTTCTTTAAAATATCAATAAAACATGTTGCATTTCTTAATTTTATTTGCTGCATATGTATATTTTAGAATAAAATAAGTGGGCTTATAAATAAATTAATTTAATACATTAAAAATATTACATCATTACAAAATATACATTATCAAATAAATTTAAAAACATACAAAAAATGTATTTATGTGAATGTTTTCTACCCCTATATTATTTTTGTCATTTTTGAAAATATATTTTTTAAAGGATTTAAATGTATATTTTACTCTTCATATATTTCAATTGAAAATAAAAATACATTACATATGTCACATTTGATGAAAAACTTTATTTGTTGTTTATAACACATTTGAATAAAAATCAGCAAGCAACATACATATATATATATATATATATAAATACACATTATTAAATATTATAAATCTAGTTTTGATCTCAAGCTGGCTTTTCCATCCACATTTGCTTTTATCCTAAATGTAGGCTGAAATACATTTTGAATTATATGTATTTCAGCATATCATGACAGTTAAAACTAAATATATTTTCAATTTCAAATATATATGTCATTGAGCTTCACTGTTTACAACATATGCATTTAGTATATATTCAAAATAAAAAGAAAGCAAGTGTGAACAGGTGTGAAGTGCATTCTTTTCTGCTCATTAAAAATGAATGCACAATGTCATCTGACTCAAAGCCAACTAAACCCTTATTTACACTCATGCATCACACAGATGCTGTTATTCACAGTGACTTACATGCATTAGAGCTGTGCATCCAGTCATTCATCCATGACTTCTACAGTTTGAGCTCCTGCTGAGCATGCATGCAAACCTGGAATGCAGTGTAAGTCGCTTTGAATAAAAGCATCTACTCGATGCATCAATGTTAATATGAGCTGCAGGTCAGTTTGTGAATGTTCAATGAGCTCGTGTCATGAAGAGCTTCAATGCAATCACAGATGAAGTTAGAAAAGCCTTCCTGAATCCTCAGTTTAGACTGATTAACTGTCAGGACATGAAGCAAACAGATCCCTTCACTAACTCTCTCTCTCTGTCTCTCAGGTTGCTGGATGTTTGTCACAGACGGTACACTGATAAAGCTGAGCTCTTCAAAGCACAGGTCAGAGAACAGTTGAGTTACACACTAACTAACTAACTAAATACAGCATGTTCATTTTCATTCAGTACCACGATATATAACAGATTCACAAGAGATTTAAATCAGCTGCATGCCTTTGAGCTGAGATTTTAAGTAGCTATTTCAGTAATTTAACACATTATTCACGTTCGCTCTGATCTCGGTTAACTCACATGACATGCAGCTAGTTAGTACATTATTTAGTGAGTGTTCTTATTTTACTCTCTTAAAATAAAGGTGCTTCACGATGCCACACAAGAACCTTTTTTTGTCTCAACAGCTCCATAAAGAAGCTTCAACATCTGAAGAACCTTGTTTCTGTTTCACAAAAGGCTCTTTGTGGCGAACGAAGATTATAAAAAGGCAAGAAAGAGATGCTTCTGGTTCTTTGTGGAACCAAAAATGGTTCTTCTATGGCATCGCTTGAAGAGCCTTTTAAGCAGCTTTATTTTCAAGTGTATTTTATTTATAAAAATAAAATAAAAATATATATATACACTTTTTATTCTATATAAATTCTATTTCTATACAATTGTAATATTTTTAGTTTCATTTTTATTTTCAATACTTTTTTTTTTTTTTAATTGTAAATATTGAGTATTTAAATAACTTCTAGCTTTTCATCAACTCATAATCTCCAGTTTGGTGAATCATCATATATTAACTCTTTCCCCGCCAGCGGTTTTTAACAAAGTTGCCAGCATTTTTGATGATTTTCACCTAAATTTGACGGCCCTCAGAATACTTTCTGCTATGAATATATGAACATATTATACATCAAAATAAAGAACCAAACCTCAGCTTTTAAATTAAAAACTATTTTATTCTATCTTCATGTGTTCATGTTTTATCAGCACTTGAATGCACATAGGTTTCATCAGAAATACAACATTTTGGACAAAAAAATGAGAAAAATGCATTTTTAAAAAAGTAGTGCATTTTCAAGCAAAATACATTCAAATGTCAAATTCTTTCACCTGTAAATAATTATATGAATAACTGAAATTGCATTCAATAAACAGAGCAGACACACACACACATATATAGATATAGATATATAGATCACGCACTCATACACACAGATTGACGGGTTATCGGTCCATACACAACTAGAGATGTTTCTGTGTCTGTAAAAGCATCTCTCTCACTGACTACCTCGTCCCGATCAGATTCAAAATGGTCAAAACATGATCTACATATATATATATATGATCTACATGTTCTCTGATCCTTCCATTTATGCCGATCGTCTTGTATTCGGACCCGTAACTCATTCAGGACATGCGCTAGGGCTTTCCTTACCGTAATATACACGGATTGCCGTAAAAACTCATCAATGACGGGGAAGCGTCGTCTCTTAATTGACGAGATATCTCGGAAAGAGTTAATGTACCACTGTATTATCATCAGATACTGTACTATGAAGAGTTCTCGTCTCTATAAAGACACACAGGGTTTGTAGTTCATCTGGAAGTCTGGTTTTCTGGAAAACATATCAAAATTAAGTGATTTTATGCTTGAAACACGAACAAACATTTGCCAATGTGGTCAAAAAATAAATAAAGCTAATTTTCCCTTTATTTATGTATTTTACATTTATTTTTCTGACCCCTTTTGCAGACAATTTTTTTTCTTGATTTAACCATAAACTCACTCAATTTTGATATTTTTTTTAACAGTACTTAATGTAATTTTGCTTCTCAAGCAAATGTATCTTGATTTAAGAATGTTTATATATTTGTTCAGGAAAACAAGACATAATAATATTTTCTGCAGTGCATTGATCTCAATATCTGACACTGCTGTTAGAATAAACACAGATCGAGCGTTTAGAAGAAAAACAATGACTGCGTGATTAAGACTATTACAATACAGTTATATGAGCCTAAAAGTCAAGATATGAGGGAAAAAATGACTCATTTATGTCATATGTTGTAGTTTAGCAATATCACACCAGCAAATATCTGCATGACACCATATGTGACCCTGCAGCACAAAAGCAGTCATAAGTAACACAGGTATATTTGTAGCAATAGACAACAATACATTGTATGAGTCAAAATATCCATTTTTCTTTTATGCCAAAAATCATTAGGATATTAAGATCATGTTCCATGAAGATATTTAGTAAATTTCCTACCGTAAATATATCAAAACTTAATTTTTGATTAGTAATATGCATTGCTAAGAACTTCATTTGAACAACTTTAAAGATGATTTTCTCAATATTTAGATTTTTTTGCACCCTCAGATTCCAGATTTACAAATATTGTCCTATCATAACAAACCATACATCAATGGAAAGATTATTTATTCAGCTTTCAGATGATGTATAAATCTCATTTTCAAAAAAATGACCCTTATGACTGGTTTTGTGCTCCAGGGTCACATGTGTGATTTCACACAACAGTTCAATAACATTAGACATTGTTTTGCTCCAATTAAATAATGAAAGTCACAGCAGAACTGTTGTGTCTGTGATCAACACACAGCACTGATTCATTACTGAATGAATCCACATCGAGTGAGTCATTGATTCAGTGAATCACTCAAGACATTCACTTGATTCGTTTCTGAATGAATCAGCCGTTTGAACAAAATGAATGAAAGAGTCAGTGACTCACATTTATGCATTGTTATATATTTCTTTCTAAAGTTATTTTTATGTAATGTCTGTTCAATGGATTTCAGTCAAAACTGAAGTGTGGTTAATTAGATTAATCTACACGTGTTTGAATCAGATTCATTCATCAATGATGAGATCCTGTCAACATCGTCTGAACAGCTTCATATCTCTATTACAGTATTATATCATGTGATTGACAGATGACAAAACAACAAACATGTCAGATAACAGTCGGTTTATTTTCCATTTCTTTGAAATAACCATCCACACGGTTTAACATTCCAGCAATTTCTTAGTGAACATTGTTTAAAGTAAATCCTACACCAATTTAGTTTTTTCCCTCCACCAGAACAAATATAGAGTGTATATACAGTGTTTAGACTACACTACTGCTGGATGACATATAAAGATGTGGGACACGAGCTGTGGTTTCTGTCACTGGCGTTTGGATCGGACGTCAGGATTGTATTTGACCAGATGACCCAGAGACGTGAGACCAAACAGAAACGTCTGAGTGAACCACAGCAAGCGTGTGGATGTGCGGTCAATGCCTTTATCACTGCAGACACACACACACACACTGATCAACACAGCCCTGCGTTTGATGAGGCATGAAACAAGCTCATCTTATATTCTTATTAATGTACAGTGCCCTGCACTAATATTGGCACCCTTGGTAAATATAAGTAAAGTATCTTTTTTCACAAAATTCTAACCTTTCATTAAATCAATTGAAAGTGGGAGAAAATCTCATAATGATATAAATGTTCCAATGCATGCCGGCCACAATTATTGGCACCCCTAGAAACTCTTATGAGTGAAATATCTCTGAAGTATATTCCCATTCATATTTACATTTTTTAGCGCACTAGGGTGATTATGAACATGAAATTGTCCAGCCATGACTTCTGTTCCACAGGATTATAAATATGAGGAACACAAAGCTAAATTCCCTTAATCATCCATCACAATGAGAAAAACCTAAGAATATATTTCTGATGTGCAGAACAAGATAATAGAGCTTCACAAAATAGAAAGTGTCTGTAAGAAAAGAGCTAAAGCATTGAAAATCCTCATTTCCACCATCAGGGCAATAATTAAGAGGTTCCAATCAACTAAAGATGTTACGGATCTGTCTGGAAGTGCAGACGTGTGTCTATATCGTCCTAATGCACGCTGAGAGGGAGAGTTTCAGTGGACAAAGACTCTTCAAGCATCACAGCTGGAGAACTGTAGAGAATAGTTGAGTTTTGGGGTCAGAAAGCCAAAAAAAAAAATACCCACAGGTCCTGGACATCTTGTTTAGACACATGGCATCATGGATTCTATCAAATACCAACAGATAAAAAACCTAAACCTGACTGACTCTGTTAGAAATCTTATAATAGGCCATGTTTGGATTTTCCATCAGGACAATAATCCAAAAACAAACATCAAAATCAACTCAAATATTGGTCACTGGGCACAAAATGAAGCTTCGGCTACGGCCGTCCCAGTACCCTGACCTGAACCCTGTAGAACATGAGTGAGGTGAACTGAAGAGAAGCTGTGGATCTGAAGTGATTCTGGATGAAGGAATGGTCTCTGATCTCTTATCAGGTGTTCTCGAACCTCATCAGGCATTATAGACCGATTTCATGTTTGCAAACGGTGTTGACGTTTTGTGGGCGGAGCCTATCTGGTGGCAGAAAATGAGTTCAAGTGGCGGTCTATGGAAACCATGGAATAAAAAAGCTTTATTTGAGTTTGTATTTCAAAATTCTGACTTTATTCTCGCAATTCTGATACGAAAAATCAACTCGTCAATCTCTCTGAGATTATATCCCTCACTTCTGGCTTTTTTTCCCCCTCAGAATGGACAAACTCGCTATTGTTGAGTTAAATCGAGTTATAAAGTCCGAAATATAAAGTAGCATTTGCGAGAAAAAGAACGATTTTTTTTTTTTTTTTTTTTAAAGGACAAAATAGGTAACGTTAAATGTAAAATATTAGGCTATGTTCCCTATGAACTGCATATGTGAATATTATGTAGACCAGGGGTCACCAAGTTCGGTCCTGGAGGGCCGGTGTCCTGCAGAGTTGAGCTCCAACCCTAATCAAACACACCTGAAGCAGCTAATCAAGATCTTAATAGGTATACTGGCAGGTGTATTGAGGCAAGTTGGAGCAAAACTCTGCAGGACACCGGCCCTCCAGGATCAAGTTTGATGACCCCTGATGTAGACCAATTGTTTAAATCAAATTTATGCTTTAAAAGTAGAGTAATCATAGCAGGTTTATTCATTAGTCTGTCCGTTTAATCGTCTGTGTTTAGCTTCAAATGCGCTTTTGAAGACAGTATTCTATAAACATGATTAGCATTCTGATTCTGACATCCAATACATTTTATCTCTTATTCCCGTTTCACTCCACTTGTTACCGTGTTTCTGCACCACGATGTGCGCGCAGCTGCGAGTGACGTAACTGTGACGTCTACACGAAATTGGTCTATAGGAGAAAACTCAGAGCTGTTATCTTGGGAAAGGGACGTTACAATAACTGTGGCCAACGTGAACTAGAGCAGGGGTTTTCAAACTTTGTTGTCAGCCGATCCCCTTTGACCTAAATTATTTACTTGAAGTACCCCCTGAGATTTTAAGTAAATGTTTCAATAATTGAATGGCACATGTTTAACTTTAAAAACATTTATTTTTATCAGTTTTAAAGTTTCAGTTGTATTTTCATAGCTATTGTTATTACACTCAACAAATGATTAAAATTCATATTACAATGTAATTAGATTTTTTTCCACAATACTTTTTTTTAATACAGGGTTTCCCATAAAGATAATTATTTTTGTACACTTAAGATTTTACATTTAGCCTACATCACATTTGTATAAACATGTAACATTTATTTGCAAAAACTTTTAATTTAATTGAATTTTTTCTTTGTATTAATTCGTTAATGGTATACACTCTTAGGCATACAGTGTACCAACTCACGAACCCCCTGCAATTCCCTCACGAACCACCAGGGGTTCACAAACCCCACTTTGGGAAACCCTGAACTAGAGAAAGCATTTATTTCATCATGAGATTCTCCACACATTTTCAATTGTTTTACTTCAATGATAGGTTAGAATTGTGCATTTTTTGAATGAAAGATCAAAAATATTTTTAAAAAATGCATTTATTTTCACCGCCACCTTTGCTCATATTTACCAAGTGTGCCAATATTACATTTACATTTAGTCATTTAGCAGACGACTTACAAATGAGGACAACAGAAGCATCAATTGTAGTATTAAAAAACTAAAAACAGATCCAAAACTAAATCTGTATAAGTACTACATATACACATTTTAGTATATGTATATGTATTATCATTTATCATACTGCATATATATATATATAAAGTTAAAGTCCTGTGCAGTTTACACCAGTGATATTTTAGTATCATTAAAATACAATTGTAGTTTTTATTAATACTTTGAAAAAGTGTTTCATTTTACTTCTAGTTGGGAGTTTTAATAATTTTGCTGTGTTTTGTATTTTTTTATACATCTAATAGTTTAATTAGATGTATAAAATTTAATAATGTACTTTATTTTAGTACATCAAATTCAAATAAATGAAAATAAGAAATATTACCTTGGCAACTAGCAGAAATAAAATAAGTTATATATTTTGTTATAACATTTTATTTCAATAACAAAAATGGTTTTAATTGTATGGTATTAATTTTAGTATTTTAGTAACTATAATAACACTGGTATACACTGAATATTATGTCATCTACCAATTTTGTGTACATCTCACTGGAAATGTAAAATCAGGTCGAGAGCATTGCAATTGTTATTTTTGGCAAATGTATAGTAATTTCTCCCATACATTCAGTAAATTCACACAATGCACACAGTATATCAGTCACAGTAGTGTTAGTATGAACAGCATGCTCAAATCTGACGGTCTGTACTGCCACCGTGTGGTGGAAAAGATGAAAAACACATACCTGCAGATCTTCAGCGCAAGCAGAGCCTCGCAGACATGGATGGCCAGCATCAGAAACCATCTGAAACACAGATTCAGTAACAAACATCAGCGTCGGCTCTGAACTCAGTGTATGACTGACGGCGCTCACTCACCCGTAATACAGCGCAGGATAAAGATAGTCCATGAAACGCTTGGCCAGAGCGCCCAGAGGACCCAGAATACCATACGGGACGTCCTGAGGCCAGAACGCCGTCCACTGGAAACCAATGAAACACAATCACTGCAGAGCCACAGCTAAAGCACTCCGAGGGGTTGCTAGGGAGTTTCTATGCGGCTGCTAAGATCGATGGATATTTTTTCCAAATTCCATTTTTTACAGACTCTGTTTTAATGGTTAAAGTTAATGTCATTAATCAGAAAGCATGTCTAATTAATTGAAATCAAGAAACTTACACTATTTAAAAGCAATTTATTAAAAGTTTAGCAAAAAATACATTTTTAGGGCTGTATGAAATACGTTTTATTTTTTTCTCAAATTCACAAAAAGCCGCAAAAAGACTAATTAAATATGAATCGTGCATGTTCTGCGTGTCTCTGTGAATGAATGGCACAGACGCATGGTTTAAAAAAAAAAAAATTTGGTTTAATGTGAAGAGACTGTGACAGAAATATATTACTTAAATTATTATTAAAACATTATTTTTAAATGAATATTTACCAGCATTTATTTAGCAGAAAAATGTAAATACACAACAGTATTTCTGAAAAAAAAAAAAATAATAATATATATATATATATATATATATATATATTTTTTTTTTTTTTTAAATCAAATCAATTAATTATAGATGTTTTTGATACTAATATTTAATGAAACCATTATAATGGAATCCAGAAAATTAATGGAAAACAGAATTTGGTAAAAAAAAAAATATATATATATATATATGAGGAAAAAAATTTTTTATAGGGCCTTAAAGTTTAATAAAATAAACTATTATTAAACTTCTGTTTACTATTGTAAGTTTCATGTTTTTTTATTTTTATTAATTAGACATGCTTTTTGATTTAATTATTAAAACAGAATAATTAGGGAATTTGGGAAAAAATAAAATGGATTTCATAGCAAGCTTGCAAATGTGACATCTCATGAAAGTAAACATTTGTTTTGCATAACTTTAATAAAGCAATAAAGACCTGGGGAACCTGCAGCATTTTTATCAGGGTTTCTGCAGGTATAATCAAATCTGATTTAATGCTTTTCTTTATGCCTTTTTAATGCCAAATTTCTTTAATTAAGGTCGTGTATAGAATTAAAGAAATTTGGCATTAAAAAAAGCATTAAATTATATATATAAAACACTCCCGGTCAAAAGTCTTTTTGTTAAGTGAAACAAGTCTCCAAGTCTCTCTCTCTCAACAAGGCTGCAGTAATAGTAATATTGAGTTGATATTGTATAATATTATTACAGACTGTTTTAATGTGAATATGTGTTAAACTGTGAATTTATTTCTGTGATCTGCTGTATTTCACTCAGCATCATTACTCCATCTTCAGCATGTCATCATGATCTTCAGAATCATGATAATATCTCGAGAATTTAATCTGCTCTGTAATCTACTAATTATATATGGTGCTCAATTATTAATAAGTGCAATTATCAATTTTGTGAACATTTTTGTGTGCTTCATATAACTTAACTAATACATTTTACTTTATATAACTAATACATTTTACTTTAATAATAATATAATGTCTGATGAATAGAAAGTTCAAAAGAACAGCATTTATTTGAAATAAAATCTTTTGTAACTTTATGAATGCATTGACTGACACTTTAAAACACTTAAGTATTTATTTAAAAAAAAAAATGGTACTTTTGAATGGTAATACTGTATATTATGGTTTCCAAAAAAATATGACAACTGGAGTAATGATGCTGAAAATTCAGCTTTCAATCACAAGAATAAATTATATTAATGTTTTTATGATCACTTTTTGATCACATAAATGCAGCCTTGGTACACATAAGAGACTTCTTTCAAAAACATTAAGAAATCTTAATAATCCCATACTTTTGACCATTTATATGTTTTAAAGTAGGCTAACCATTTAATTCGACAATGATGATAATCTTGGTTATTTGAGAAAATCTACATAATTTAAATAAACTATCACTCTGAACTAAATTAGAAATGGATCCGCAGACAGCTTAAAACGTCAAAATACATTTTCAGATATTTCAAAATTAATTTAAGTACCAATAGATATTGAATGCTAGACATACTGAAAAATCAGCCACCATGTTCATATTTTGCGACAGCAAATTAACAAGTTATTAATTATGAAGGCCAGGCACGTGCAGAGGGGGGGGCGGTGGGTGCTTGAGCACCTGCCCCTTTTCCCCTTGATGCCCAAAGTGCCCTTTTGTCAAGGCAAAAAAAAAAAAAAAAGTGTTTTTTTATTTTTTATTAAACGCCCTTTTGTGAAGGCCTGCCCAATCTAACTATTAGTAAAATTAATTAATAGTTTAGCCGTAAATTAAATTATCCACATGATGACCTTTCACCTGACGATCTCATCCGGGAAGATCCCTCATGTTCAGACACCTTAGGATGCTGCCGGTAAGTGGAGTTCTCAGCGGAGTGGTGTGCTTTTAAACTTATATTATTGAATTATTATTATTTTACGAGAACAGCGTGAAGAGATCATGCACAGCTGTTGTTTATATTGCTGTGTGTAGCCTGTGGAAGCACGGTTAGCTCTGCAGCAAGGGGCTACAATATTTTTGTTCATTGTTTTCTTAATGACAATTTTATGATTGGTTTATAAAGGCTACTACGAACATCCTTTTCCCATTTTTATCACAGAATAATTCAGGAAATATATTTTATAGTTTCTATAAATTATATGTCAATCAGTACTGCATTTTTCATATAGTTTATTTATTTATTACCTGAAGATAACTTGAAAAACACATAAACCATATATTTTCGCAATCGTGTGTTTATTGTCTTCACGTTTCATCAGTAAAATCATTTCTGCTTTTTATTCAGCTCAGCTTTCCTGCACGTCAAAAGTGTCTGCGCGAGAGCGCCCTCTGGCTTCGAGTATGAATTAAACACGCACTGCACCAGTGTTCAGCTCTCCTGATATTCATATCTCCTCATTTTGGATACGAATAAAACGTCAGGTCATTTCTCTTTAATTTAAATCTAGATTTAAATCTAGAAACCTCTATGTGAAAACACCTGCACGAGCTTGAATAAAGTGCCGGGGACGAATTTACATTTTATTAAAATTAATATTAATTATTAAAAATGCAGCTAACGTAGTTCTACACAGCAATAAAAACAAAGGTGCTTGTTCTCTTTCGTTCTTGCTGTTTAATTGGGAAAAGTTTAAAGCGCATCGAGGTGTCTTGTCTTTTTTATGTTATCTGACTAAAAACTATTCATACTTTGAACTATTATTATTACAGTATTTATTTAAAAAACGTCGAGTGCCTTAAAAATAATTATCACAACACTGGTAAAACAGGCTTATACTGATTTTCTCGTCCTCCGAATTATACTTATCAATCCTGTTTTTATAATCATTATCATTGAAAAAATGAATAAATTCAGAACAGGATTAGAATAGAATTCTATTTTAAATAAGACAGGAATGTTTTTTTCTACAACAACAACAGTAGTGTTTACAACAGCAAAACCACCATACCCTGTAAACACAATAACAACAACAACAACAACAACAACAATAATAATAATATCATTCCAGAGTAATTAAGAGGTGCAAAAAATGTCTTTAACATTTAAACTTAAAATGGTCTTTTCTGTTCTGTTTCTTTTTCAAACCTGCGTCATGGCATTTGCTGCTGTATCAATACAGAAGCATCCATTTCGATACACATATCAGCAAGCAGCACAGCCCTATTAAAAGCTGTTCCATGTGCCCCTTTTATACTTTGAGCACCTGCCCCTCCAAAGGTCTCTGCACGGCCCTGATGAAGGCTGCTGTATAATCAAAATAAACTGGTAATATTTTTCTTCAGAACCATCTAAAACTTTGTAATGCTTGTGGAAATAAAATTGAATGACGTTTAATGCAATTTAAGGACTTAATTTTCGCAAAATCAATTTAATGACTTTCAATGCCTCGCGGAAACCTGTTTATCTAGAATCTTACCATTGACAACGCATAGGTAACATTAAATAGGCTACACAAATTAATTTTCACAAATACACACGGTAGAATTAAAAGATACAAATAATATAATTAAATAATGTCTGTCTATAATAATTTGAAATAAATATTTTAATTAAGAAACAGCCTTTTTAATCGCTGCTGTGTAGACGCGCCTCAAAAAGAAAAAACGAGCGCGCGCCTCTAACGTTACATTTGAAAATGAATTTGAGCGCGAAAAAGAGGCGCCTAAATGAGTCTAAACGGCTTATTAAATACATTACACAGATTGGTGGTTTAATGGGCTTCAGTGTGTTTAGATTTGAATTTTGAACAGACGTTCCGTCACTGTTGGATTTATTTGTTTTTTTCCTTTTTATTAATCTTCATTTTTATGAAAACCGTTTTATAAGTCATAAAAATAAAGCAAACTAAGTCAGAACAGTCTGAAGATCTGGACCGAGATTGGTTGGATGTAGCTTTAAAGCTAGGAGAAGTTAGAATCAACATATATGGTAAATAATAACAATCATAATAATAATAGTTAGTCTAAGAGAAGTCAAATGGCTTTTCTGACAGTCATATCAAACATTAATATGGAAAGTCGCGTAGTTTCTGAAATTCTCCTCAGGAGCTTCATTATGACTGAATACCGTTAGTTTATTAAAGTTTCACCTTACCGTGTGAAGACACACATAAATTGTCACGAGCACCATGCAGAACGGACTGGTTCTCTTGAAATACGAGCAACCGTCACTTTTGGCCATGATGAGTAATCAATCAATCGCTAATTAACTAAACTACTGTAAACCGCGCTGGTCTCTTCTCCTCAGCCTCAGTGACTCTCTCGGTCAGCCCGCCAATCAGTCAGTCACCATGGAGACCGCGCAGCACCGGAAATTACGGACCACTGCACAAAATAAAAGTCACGCATATTAAAGCTAAAAATGTATGAGATGATTCAAAACCAAAACACGCAGAGCTGCATTTATATACAAGCAACATATTAAGGCCAGCAAATCTCCAAACCTGAAGGTAATTAATCGACTCTCTGTCATCATGTCACCAGTGTTGCCAACTTATCAATTTTGTTGCTAAATTTAGCAACTTTTCAGACTACCCTAGCATTTTTTTTCCCAAAAGCACCTAGCAACAAATTTAGCTTTTTTAAAAATTAATTTGGCAACTTTTGATGAGTGACTCAAATGATAAAAAGGAACATTTACCTTTTAAATGACACAAAAAGAGGAAATCAAAAATGCACACATCACGTGAATTAAGTTAGCTGCTATTTGCAATTGTTTAATTTAATAATAATAATAAAATAATTTAGTAATAATCGTTCATTTATGATGCACTTTGTTAGTAGCTGTAAGAAAAATATCTAGAAAAATTGAAAATTATTCGTTATCCATTATCTGCTGTAACCCGAAAACACAAAATATAATGCATAATTAAAAATGCAATTAAAAAAACTTGTGGAAAAATCAATACAGAAAATTCCTTCATATTAACACAGTAGATTGTGCCCTAACTAACTACTAATACACTGCTTAAAACTGTTCAGAATGTGTAGTTTTACTAGTTTACTAGCTGATTAAAAAATTGTAATCATTCAAAAATGTGTACGTTTTCAAAAATGTATTTAAAAATAGTTATTTACATTTTAATATTATGTTATGCATGTATATTATTTTACGAACAAATCTAAATTAACATATATACATAAAATATATTTTTTGCTGCGATTTGATGCAGTGACACAATTTTGCGTCCTGATTACGTAATGATGTCATCGCGCAGTGACGTCACAGCGTCATTTAGCAACTTTCTCTGAAAATTAGCTGGCGACACTGCATGTCACATTGTCTGATTTTAAAATGGCTGATTTTTCGCTATGGTGAAAGAAATTGATTGCCAAAATTTAATCAGACAACAAGAATCAGACTTAAAACATGACTGAGTGTTTATAGATGGTTAATGCTGATCATAAAACCCAAGAAAAGCTGTATCTGCTATAAAGTCATTGGAATAATTTGCAAAGCTAGTCAAGGAGCAATAGCAAACATTAATGCAAAACAATGTTTTTAAAAGTACCTTGTTTTGAGTAGCTCATTGTGCATGAATATAATAATCATTTGGTTCCATAAAGTATTTTAAAGTACCATGGTATCATATCACCACAGTATATGGGTACAGTGTGTATGAATCAAAGTTTAATGTGTTCATTATATGTTAGGCATAATATTTAAAGGAATCGTATAAAAAATGTGAAGCAAAAAGCTGTTCGTGAGAAACAAATCCATCATTAAGACATGTTTAACTATACGAGTCCATACTCATACCATTGTCTCTCAGATCAATATCCAGCCACATATTTGTTTATAGCTGGATTATAGACTCGTATTTGAGTTAAAACGTCTTAATGTTGGGTTTGTTTCATCTTTTGTCTTCTCCAGATGTTAACTGATGGACTGGAGTGCTGTGGATTATTGTGATGTTTTTATCAGACTCTCATTCTGACGGCACCCATTCACTGCAGAGCATCCATTGCTGAGACACATTTCTACCAAACCTGATGAAGAAACAAACTCAGATGAACTGAGGGTGAGTGCATTTTCAGCTATTTTAATTTTGGGGTGAGCTATTTCTGTAATGTGTTCATTATCATTATATTTAAGCAATATTGCCTTCACAGTCATGTGCCTCCATCTCAATATTTCTGCAATGGGACAACTTCACACCACGTTTATGTGTCAGTGCAGGTAAACAATAAGCTAAATAACACCAGGGTTCTTTTCCTCATAACAAGGATCATCTGAGGCAGAACTGAGTGTAATTACAGTGAAAATAAGCAGAATGTTTCCCAATGATTAAGTCAATTTCATGCTGTTTATTTGCAACAGCATCATATTAAACTTCAGTGTTTCCTGTGGCTGAGCGGCTCATTAAGCTACATTGTTTCTATTTATGTTAATTTATTCACCATAGGCCAACAATTTACCATTTTATGACAAAGCTGCAAGAATAGCACTCTATATCTATATCAGTGCTTCTCAACCAGGGGTCCGGGGTCCACTAGGGGGCCTCGAGATGATTTAAAATGATTTATAATAAAACAAAACAGGCATTAAAATAGCAAATCTTTCTCATTTTCAACTTACCTCAACAACTCTTTGTGTCTTTTAAGAACCAGGATTCAAAAAAAGAGTGTTTTTCTAGACCCGGAAAACCCAAGTAAATTAATAAAATCTTAACATGAATATACTTTTACAATGAATATATATTTTTGTATAGATGTATTTTTCACATATAATTACAAAAAATACATGTAACACACTGAATTTTAACTTAAAAAGAAAGATTGAAATATTCTTATAAAACGTTCTCCAATATAAAATATATTTTTGAATTTTGTGAGAAAATAGTTAAATTTTCACTGCACAGACTCTATATTGATTCTTGTGATGCAAAGCTAAATTATCAGCAGCTGAATTTTTTTTCCTTGTAATAATATGTTTTATTTACAACTTAAAAAAATCTTTCTTTTATTTCACAGTAGTTCGGGTAGAAATTGTGAGTAAAAAACAAAATAAAAATCCAGTAACATCTGGAAACCTCAAGCAACCTTTGAATATTGTTATGGACAGTGAGAAAGCCTTGGAGTCAAGAAGTTTGAGAGATTATATAGATATTGTGTTAATATAGAAGGTGATCAGTCAGCAGAAGAGACGGACGGCAGCGCGCGTAAGTGTTATAATACTTGTTCGTAGTTCTGTTGTTTAAATTATTTACTTGCTGCTAGGAAGGAATACTTCGTTTCCTACCCATTTCTAATCTGTATTTTTGTTGAGGTTTCTATTTTCTGATTGCACTTACTGGTAATTACAATAATTGCCCCTCGGCTAAGAAGGAGCCTGTGTCTTTTGCACTGTTCCTTTCGTGGGCTTAAGTGCGAAGCGTTAGTTTCGTCTTTGGCTATTTGCACTGCTATAGACTATTGGCTGTGCTAATTACAAAACGGCCACAGCTGTTTTCACTCTAATATCTTAGACTGTGTATTTATTTATTTGATGTCCGTGAGCTGACGCAGAAGCGTCTGCGGAAGCGCTCAGCCATCGTGTAAAGACGGACGAGTGTGAAGACCGACGAGTGTGAAGACGGACGAGTGTAAAGACGGACGAGTGTAAAGACGGACGTGTGTAAAGACGGACGAGTGTAAAGACCGACGACTTTTTCCAGCGCGACTTTAACCGAGCAATGACACCGAGCACACACTTAAGTATCATTTCTATCTTCCCTCACACACTCTCCTTCCCTATCCTCTATCCTTCCACCTCTATCATGTGTTTCCAAACCATTCCGGTTCTCTCTCAACCACGCTCTAAAAACACACGCAGACGGCAACGTAATCCTGCTAACCTGCGCCCTATCTCTACATCTTCTAACACCTCTTTCTTTCTCTGGGGTCTCTGGACGTCAGAACGCTGACTTCATTTCTGCGTGAAGACCTGGACGTCCAGACTCAGAGCTGCTCTCTCTCAAATTTCTCTTTCTCTCACACCCCAAGACGGGGTGGGGGCACTGGACGAGCTCTCCCCTATGTCACAACTCATTTGAAGACCGACGGACGATAGTAGTACTCTACCGTCCCCCTGGCCAAATTCTAGCCACCTTCCTAGAGGAGCTGGACGGCCTGCTGTCCTCTTTCATGAAGACTCCACTCTTAGTCTTTGGGGATTCAAATTCATCTAGCTACAGACTTCCATTCACTCCTAGCTTCATTTGACTCATACGCCTTACCACACACACACGACAAATCCAACCAACTGGATTTAATTTACACACGCAATTGTACTACACTGGTACAACCACTCATATCTCTGACTTTCCATTACATTTAAATTACTTTTGACTCCCTTTCTCCCTCCCATCTTTCCTCTGTAGTATCCTCCTCTCTTCCCTCACCTACACATTTCTCATCTCTGGATGCGAATGCAGCTACTGACACTTTATGCTCTACCTTAACCTCTTGTCTAGACGACATTTGTCCTCTCTCCTCCAGGCCAGCACGGGCTGCCCCTTCTAACCCCTGGTTATCCGATGTTCTTCGTGAGCATCGGACCAAACTCAGAGCGGCAGAGAGAAAATGGCGCAAATCAAACGATCCGTCGGACCCGAGTAGGTATCAGTCTTTGCTTTCATCTCTCTGCTGAAGTCCACACTGCCAAATCCACAACAAGATCAACCCAATCCCCTCACACCTTCTCCAAGCAATCTCTCCCACAATCTTACCGGCACTCACACACATCATCAACTCATCCCTTCTCACAGGCATTTTCCCCACTGCGTTCAAGCAGGCTCGGGTAACCCCACTGCTCAAAAAACCTACTTTAAACACTTCTCTTATAGAAAACTACAGACCTGTCTCTCTCCTTCCATTCATAGCGAAAACACTCAAACGAGTTGTCTTCAACCAGGTATCATTGTTTCTTTCACAGAACAACAAACTGGATGCTAAACAGTCAGGTTTCAGGAGTGGCCATTCAGCAGAGACTGCGCTACTCTCAGTCACTGAAGCCCTGCGAGTCGCAAAGGCCGATTCCAAATCCTCAGTCCTCATTCTGATGGATCTTTCTGCTGCTTTTGACACTGTCAACCATCAGATCCTCCTGTCCACCCTCTCATCGCTGGGCATCACTGGGATTCCACTTCACTGGTTTGAATCCTATCTCACCGGTAGGTCTTTCAGGGTGGCCTGGGGTGGGGAGGTATCCAAAGCACATCAACTGGTCACTGGGGTTCCTCAGGGTTCAGTTCTTGGACCCCTCCTCTTCTCCACATACACTACATCACTGGGTCCCATCATACAGGCACATGGCTTCACCTACCATTGCTACGCCGATGACACGCAGCTCTATCTCTCTTTTCAACCGGATGATCCTACGTTCGCTACACGCATCTCTGGCTGCCTGGAGGACATCTCGGCATGGATGAAAGAACATCACCTACAGCTCAACCTGGCAAAGACTCAGCTTCTTGTTTTCCCTGCCCACTCCATCTCTACAGCATGATTTCACCCTCCAGCTAGGTTCTTCTACAATTACCCCATCAACTTTGGTCAGAAATCTTGGTGTAATCGTTAATGACCAGCTGACCTTCAAAGAGCACATTGCAAAGACTGCTCGATCTTGCAGGTTTGCACTACACAACATCAGAAAGATCAGGCCCTTTCTGACAGAGCATGCTGCACAACTTCTTGTCCAGGCCCTTGTCGTTTCTAGGCTGGACTACTGCAATGCTCTTCTGGCTGGACTTCCATCAAACACAATCAAACCTCTACAAATGATTCAGAATGCAGCGGCACGACTGGTCTTCAAAGAGCCAAAAAGAACCCATGTTACACCTCTCGTTATCTCCTTGCACTGGCTACCAGTGGCAGCTCGCATCAAGTTCAAGACACTGATGCTTGCATACAGAACGACCACAGGCTCAGCACTACTTCCACTCACTATTACGAATCTACATCCCCTCCAGAAGTCTGAGATCTGCTAGTGAGCGACGCCTTGTGGTACCATCACAGAGAGGCTCAAAATCACTCTCCAGAACATTCTCATTCACCATTCCTGGATGGTGGAATAATCTTCCCACCCCTATCCGGAATGCTGGATCCCTGTCAATCTTCAAGCAACAACTGAAAACTCATCTCTTCCGACACTACTTAACTTCATCCTAAACTTCCAAAAAAAAAAAAAATTTCTCTTTATCTATTCCTTCCCTCGCTAGCTTGTACTTATTTGAACAATGCCTGAGACTTGTTGTTACGAGCACTTACTCTGTGTGATTGCCTCTTTAAGATGAATCGCTTGATGTATTCCCCAATTGTAAGTCGCTTTGGATAAAAGCATCTGCAAAATGACTAAATGTAAATATAGGGACAATTTATGCACAGCAAACGAGGTGTGCACAAAATCACCCCAACGCTTATCTTATTTACTCAAAAGACTAAAGGACACAAATTATTTCTTATCTGCTGACGAGGCTGTTGGTGGATTTTTTTAATGGCTATTCCAGACGTGTTTTGTGTTGTCAAACAGTGCAAGCACTTTATTCTTGTAGTCTTAAAGACAGTTAAGAGCAGCAGCTCTATTTAACAGCAGCACGGGGAGCAATTTAATGAAGATGCCAGAGAGAAAATTACAGATCTGCGTGGCTGAACCGCAGAGGATTTGCCAGCAGCTGCAATAACATTGGCGTCTGATGCCTGGCTCATCTCAACAATTTGCTGTAGCGAGCGTTTGTCTCTGTGGGAATAGCCTCTGACATCGAGAGGCTCTGTAAAGCCGGTCCACTAAGATATAAAGAGATCCCAGGCATCAGACACCGGATATTTTACAGCGATACCCCTGGAGAGGTTCGTGATGGAGGCTCTGTTATTGGTTTCTGTTTAGGCACGTCGAGTCCCAGATCCCGTCCAGCGCAAAACACAAGCAGGTAGAGAGTAAACAGATATGACATTCTGAGAAAAATACTCTGAAAACATGGGCGGATGTCACCGGAGTCCAAACAGAGGCTATTGATCAGTGCAGGAATCAGCAGTCGGTCTGCAACATGCATTGCATTGGTGTTTACATCTTTTCTTATTTATTATTATAAACATGAATATAAATGCTATTAGTGCAGATTGTAATTGTACTGCAATGCAAAATGCAGTGCTCTATTTCTGTGACAAATCTAATGAATGCTATTGATTATGTGACCCTTTGTACAGATTTTAAGATTTTCTTCCACATCTCCATTTTTTTTTCTGAAGAAAGACAAACATAAATAG
Organism: Schizothorax lantsangensis; assembly: GCA_027422415.1. NCBI lineage: Eukaryota > Metazoa > Chordata > Actinopteri > Cypriniformes > Cyprinidae > Schizothorax > Schizothorax lantsangensis. Next base: position 34,693,197 of record CM049852.1, on the reverse strand, counting down.
TGTTGAAAGCCCAAATATGAAATGTCATGTATGTATATTTACTGAGTAATCCACTATTTTGTAGAGAAGTGTCAAAATGGGATTTGAAGCCACATTACAAGAGCGAGAAAATGAGTTTAGAAAGATGGCAGCATCATAATGTTATCTTTACACAGAGATTGGTAGGTCTGTTAGTAAAATATGTTGACTTTAGCTATCTTTGTTGCATTATGTGCCAATGGTGACAGTTCAAAAAATGGGAAAAAACACTTTTTGTGTTTTTCCTTAAAATGTGCATGCCTGTAACTCAAGACATATTAAATATATCTTAATATCCTTTTAGATTTTGGTTCTTAACAAACTTTCTTTTGGTATTTTAATTTTATAAGGCCCTATATTGTTCAATTCCAGAGATACTGGGATCTCAATATGGCTCCAGGAGTAAAAATAAATAAAAAAATGCACTTTTCAAGTTTATTTTCCAATGTTTGCAAGCCTGCAGTTTAAGAAGTATTAAAGATATCTTAATATACTTTTACATTTTGGCTCTTAACAAACTCTTCTTTTGGTATTTTAATTTTATAAGGCCCTATATGGTTCAATTCCAGAGATACTGGGATCTCAATATGGCTCCAGGAGTAAAAATAAATTTAAAAAATGCACTTTTCAAGTTTATTTTCCAATGTTTGCAAGCCTGCAGTTTAAGAAGTATTAAAGATATCTTAATATACTTTTACATTTTGGCTCTTAACAAACTTTTCTTGTAATATCTTATTTTTAAAGACCCTATATGGTTCAGTTCCAGAGATATTGGGATTTCAATTTGGCTCCATGAATAAAAAAATAAACACTTCTTTTTTTTCCTCCAAAGTTTGCATGCCTGTAACTCAAGAAGTATTAAAGATATCTTAATATACCTTTAGATTTTAGTTGTTATCAAACTAGTCTTTTGGCATTTTACTTTATAAGGCCCTAAATGGTTCAATTCCAGAGATATTGTGATCTAAATATGGCTCCAATAGTAAATAGTTCATACACATTCAGCAATCAAAAACCAAATGTGGGTCACTTTGCATTCAGCTGATACTTTTTATTTATTTAAAAAGAACAAATAATGTTGAAAATAGAAATGTTGAAAAAAAAAAAGAACAAATAATGTTAAAAAAATAGAAATGTATCTTGTTTCCCTCCATCAAAACTATTGCATATAACATGCATAGAATGTGTCAGAGTACCTAAGATTCGCTTTTTTTTTCAAAACATCTGAACATGATTTTAGATCTTGTTCTTAACATATTTTTCTTGTGGTATGTTAATTTTTAAGGCCTGATATGGTTCAGCCCAGAGATATGGAGATCTCAATGCAGCGCCACGTCTAAATTGTTGAATTACTCGTGTTTAATATTACCAATAACAAAAGCTGTTTTTTAATTTAGAGAGAAAACCAAAGCATTTTCTCTGCTCCGACTTGTGGATCCACCGTATATGTTGTAATAACTGTACATTCCCATAGATCAGACGGCACCCAGCGGAGCTGATAACTTATGATTTAACATACTGCTTTCCATAGAGAGCGAGTAACTCAAAAGATTTACTGTTCATATTCCGTTCAGACCCCTGAGCTTTACTAAACCCTCATGTACAGTACAATGTAAATGCATCTTGTGCTCCATCTTAATGGTCTCCGCTCTGTATTGAATAAGAAATGCTGTACAGTAGAGTTTGCAGACAGAGATTCAGTGCTGGGCTTCACCTTTAGTGCGCAGGTCTTTGATCAACCTGACAGAGGGAAGACCAGGACACTTTCAAGGGCAGAGTCACATCGTTGTCTTCAAAGCACATAAATGCACATATTATATGCAGTATGTACAGTAAAGCGTTGAGAAGAAAGACTGACCTTCCCTCAGGCCTCCTGCTTCTCCTTTGTGCTGATCCAAGCATTTTCAACTCAATTTGGAGCTTTAATATTCTTTGCAAAATCACTTACTCATTTCTAGTAAAAATTCAACAAAAGGCCTGACTGAAATCTGATATTTGTTCTTTAGTGTTGTGTTGAGGCTCTTTTATACAACGACAGAATAGTTCATTTATAGATGCAAAATTCATCATCATTTACGTGATTTCATGCTGTATGACTGATTTTATAGAACGTGAACACATTGTTTTGAATGTATTTGTGCATCAATGAGGACAAACGCAGCAATGGTTGCATGTCTCATCACTTACGATATGAACTGAAATTGAATTGAAAAGCACAGCATGAACATTCTGCTAAACATCTCCTTTTGTGTTGCACAGATTAAAAGTCATTTTCACTGCTTAGATTTTTGAATTTAGTAAGAAAATAGAATAGATTTTGAGAAAATAAAACTATTTTTGAATTAAGTGAAATTAGAAGAATTTCCGCTGCCCAGACTTTCTAAATTTTGTGAAAAAATAGAAGCAATTTTTGAATTTAGTGAGAAAACGTAATTTTTTTTAAGTTGCTGAGAAAATAAAAGCATTTTTTTTTGTGAGAAATTAGAATAATTTTCATGGTGCAGACATTTTTAATTTAGTGAGAAAATAAAAGCAATTTTTGATTTTAGTGAGAAATTAGATTTTTTTTTTTTTTATTTAGTGAGAAAACATAATTTTTTTTACTTACTGAGAAAATAAATGTATTTTTTTTTTGTGAGAAATTAGAAAAATTTTCATGGCTCAGACATTTTTAATGTAGTGAGAAAATAAAAGCAATTTTTGAATTTAGTAAGATATTGCAAGAAAAATTCAATTTCTTTTTTCAAATTCAATATCAGTCGTTTCATGTCTCGTCAGAATTGAAAAGCAATGAAAATCATCTCCTTTTGTGCTCTACTGATCAAAAGTCATTTTCACTATTAGATTTTTGAATTTAGTAAGAAAATAGTATAAAATTTAATTTTGTGAGACTGTGAGAAAATAAAAGCCATTTTTAAATTTAGTGAAATTAGAAGAATTTCCACTGCCTGGACTTTCTGAATTTAGTGACAAAATAGAAGCATTTTTGAATTTAGTGAGAAATTAGAATTATTGCTGCTTAGAATTTTTGAATTTAGTAAAAAAAAAAAAAAAATAGAAGCAATTTTTGAATTTACAGTAGTGACAATTAAGAATAATTTTCATAACTCAGACATTTTGAATTTAGTGACAATTAAGAATAATTTTCATAACTCAGACATTTTGAATTTAGTGACAATTAAGAATAATTTTCATAACTCAGACATTTTGAATTTAGTGTCAATTAAGAATAATTTTCATAACTCAGACATTTTGAATTTAGTGACAATTAGAATAATTTTCATAACTCAGACATTTTGAATTTAGTGTCAATTAAGAATAATTTTCATAACTCAGACATTTTGAATTTAGTGTCAATTAAGAATAATTTTCATAACTCAGACATTTTGAATTTAGTGTCAAGAATAATTTTCATAACTCAGACATTTTGAATTTAGTGACAATTAAGAATAATTTTCATAACTCAGACATTTTGAATTTAGTGTCAATTAAGAATAATTTTCATAACTCAGACATTTTGAATTTAGTGTCAATTAAGACATAACTCAGACATTTTGAATTTAGTGTCAAGAATAATTTTCATAACTCAGACATTTTGAATTTAGTGACAATTAAGAATAATTTTCATAACTCAGACATTTTGAATTTAGTGACAATTAAGAATAATTTTCATAACTCAGACATTTTGAATTTAGTGTCAATTAAGAATAATTTTCATAACTCAGACATTTTGAATTTAGTGACAATTAAGAATAATTTTCATAACTCAGACATTTTGAATTTAGTGACAATTAAGAATAATTTTCATAACTCAGACATTTTGAATTTAGTGACAATTAAGAATAATTTTCATAACTCAGACATTTTGAATTTAGTGACAATTAAGAATAATTTTCATAACTCAGACATTTTGAATTTAGTGACAATTAAGAATAATTTTCATAACTCAGACATTTTGAATTTAGTGACAATTAAGAATAATTTTCATAACTCAGACATTTTGAATTTAGTGACAATTAAGAATAATTTTCATAACTCAGACATTTTGAATTTAGTGACAATTAAGAATAATTTTCATAACTCAGACATTTTGAATTTAGTGACAATTAAGAATAATTTTCATAACTCAGACATTTTGAATTTAGTGACAATTAAGAATAATTTTCATTGCTCAGACATTTTGAATTT
>CM049852.1:34678991-34683991 GCA_027422415.1 Schizothorax lantsangensis | reverse complement strand
CCGATCTGAATCAAATGATTCACTATCCACATTCCGAAGTCCCGATCTGAATCAAATGATTCACATCCTGAATCAAATGATTCACTAATCCTTCCGAAATCAAATGATTCACTATCCACATTCCTAAGTTCTGATCTGAATCAAATGATTCACTATCCACATTCCGAAGTCCTGATCTGAATCAAATGATTCACTATCCACATTCCGAAGTCTGATCTGAATCAAATGATTCACTATCCACATTCCTAAGTTCTGATCTGAATCAAATGATTCACTATCCGCATTCCTAAGTTCTGATCTGAATCAAATGATTCACTATCCACATTCCGAAGTCCTGATCTGAATCAAATGATTCACTATCCACATTCCGAAGTCCCGATCTGAATCAAATGATTCACTATCCGCATTCCTAAGTTCTGATCTGAATCAAATGATTCACTATCCACATTCCGAAGTCCCGATCTGAATCAAATGATTCACTATCCGCATTCCTAAGTTCTGATCTGAATCAAATGATTCACTATCCACATTCCGATCTGAATCAAATGATTCACTAAGTTCTGATCTGAATCAAATGATTCACTATCCACATTCCGAAGTCCCGATCTGAATCAAATGATTCACGTTCTGATCTGAATCAAATGATTCGATCTCTGAATCAAATGATGATTCACTATCTGAATCACATTCCTAAGTTCTGATCTGAATCAAATGATTCATGATGATCTCACTATCCGCAAAGTCCTGAATCAAATGATTCGAAAAATCAAATGATTCACTATCCGCAAAAAAGATTCTGATCTCTGAATCAAATGATTCACTATCCGCATTCCAAGTTCTGATCTGAATCAAATGATTCGAAGTGATCTGAATCAAATGATTCACGCAGTTCTGATCTGAATCAAATGATGATCTCTGAATCAAATGATTCACGCCTGATCTGAATCAAATGATTCGTGATCTGAATCAAATGAGAGTTCTGATCTGAATCAAATGATTCGCTGATCTGAATCAAATGATGAAATCTGAATCAAATGATTCGCAAAGTTCTGATCTGAATCAAATGATTCACTATCCGCATTCCAAAGTTCTGATCTGAGTCAAATGATTCACAAATCCACACTAAAGTTCTGATCTGAATCAAATGATTCACGAACCCGCACCAAAGTTCTGATCTGAATCAAATGATTCGCGAACCCGCACCAAAGTTCTGATCTGAATCAAATGATTCGTGAACCCGCACCAAAGTTCTGATCTGAATCAAATGATTCGTGAACCCGCACAAAGTTCTGATCTGAATCAAATGATTCGTGAACCCGCACCAAAGTCCCGATCTGATTCAGATGATTTGCAATACGCTCTCTGATTGGAGCTCTTCGAAACAGTGAATAATTTTGTGATGCAGTTGTTAAACTGATTTGGAGTAAAGCAGTGTTTCAGCCATCACTATACGTGCTTTTTATAATCATCACAAGCGATGTCAGATTTCGAAAATTAATGTCTCTCTTTTGATCTAGTTTTTGCTAGTGAATCACTTGAACTGAATGATCGAAGTCACGAGTTTGAATCAATCGGAGCGGTTCCAGCATAAATGACTCACTCAATTGAATCGGTTAATCTAATCGCGTCTTCAGTCATGTTTACACGACACTGTCAGCACTACTGGCTCAGCTCACTAGTTTCATCACATTAACTGAAATGAGCAAAAAAAGTATGATTTTTACAAATAAAATATCCATATTTCCATTCCAAAGATGAAATCCAACACAAATCTAGGAACATATTCACATGAGGTACTGGTTTACTGCTAACTAGTGAAACACTCCATTAATATGACGAGCTGCAGCTCAAAACACATGTTAGATGGAAACATTGTGCTTTATGATGGAGTTTAGCTTAATTCACTAGATTTGAAATAGTTTGAGCTGCAGTTCAATAGAAATCAGTTGAAATCATCCAGTCTCTCAGAGCATTGAAGTCAATGTTCAGTTTATCAGTGTATAAACAACTACCGTCCCATAGCACTGACTCCAATCATGATGAAGTGCTTTGAGAGGTTAGTCATGCAAAAAATCAAAAACAGCCTCCCCAACACACTCGATCCGCTCCAGTTTGCATACCGTCCAAACCGCTCTACGGACGACGCAATTTCCTCCACCCTCCACCTGGCTCTTACCCACCTAGAAAACAAAGACTCCTATGTCAGAATGCTGTTCATTGACTTCAGCTCGGCATTCAACACCAATAATCCCACAACAGCTCATAAATAAACTAAACCTGCTGGGCCTTAACAATTCCCTCTGTAATTGGATCCTGGACTTTTTAACCGGAAGACCTCAGTCAGTCCGTGTCGGCCACAACACCTCGAGCACTACCACACTGAGCACAGGTGCCCCACAAGGCTGTGTGCTCAGCCCGCTGCTCTTCACGCTGCTGACCCACGACTGCACTGCCAAGTTCAGCTCCAACCACATCATCAAGTTTGCTGATGACACAACAGTGGTAGGTCTCATCAGCAACAACGATGAAACGCACTACAGAGAGGAAGTGGCACAGCTGGCACAGCTGATGTCTGTATTTATGTAGCACCGTGGACCCGTGAGGCACGACATTTCGTTCCACTGTATGTCCCCACATGTAGCGGAATGACAATAAAGCTCAACTTGACTTGACTTGACTATATAATAAGCATTTAAGAAATTATGGTTGTATCTGATTGTATTAGTCTATATAGAGTGATAGTCAGTGTAAAAAGAGCAGATGAACACAAAACAGCAGAACAACATAAAGTTAAAGAGGGTAAACTTTATCATTCAGTTGAACTGTGCTCATATGTTTCATACACTTCGGCTCTTGTTTAATCAAAATTATTGCTAGGAACAATTTAGTAGTCGCTGGACATTGGTTGGATGTCGCATCTCTATACTAAATTCTACACCCTTGCTTAAAATGAGTTTTAGGTTCAAGTTTTTTGAGTGTGTGGAATTTTTTAAAAGTGAATTTATTCAGAATATTGTGTTTTTTCTTCATTTCCATCCTGTTACATCAGATAAAAACAGGTAATAATTAATGATGCACTCTAAAAAAAATAAATGTTCATAGTTGTAAACAATGATATTGGAGTACATTTGACAAGAAAATACAATTTCATGCTTTCTGCTTCAAATCTTTCATATTACTTCTGATTTTTACTGGCAATGTCTGACTGAATATTGTTTCAGAATAATTCCTACACCAAGCATATTTCTGTCACACATACTAAATTTGCAGTCTTTATAGAACATATTTCCCTCTCAAGCATCCATTTATTTACTGCGTATTCCCATTAGATTCATTATCAGCTGGCAAATTTTCCTTGTCTCAGTTTGTAATTAGTGGCTTCAACATACATTAGCTGTTAAACACTCATTAGCGTCGAGGTTATTGATTTACTCGGTGAGAACGCTGGCTTGCTTTAGACGTCTGCTTGTGTGTTCGATGCAGAAAGCCAGATCCCATTCATCCTCATTTGAGCGGCTCTCTGCGCACACGACGGCTCATTTGCTCCTTGATAGAGATGAACTGGTCGGCACGGATCCAGCGAGCTGCGAGCGGCGGTACGCCTGCAAACCCGGTTCAGAGGTGGGACCTCTGGTCACTCGCAATCTCTAGAGTAATTAATTTCACTCATTGAGTAGAAAAGCCATGCTGCAAGATTGCATTAATACAGCATCTTCTGCCTGCTTTCAAAATGAAGACGTATTAGTCTGAGAGAACGGGAAAAACACCTTCTCCTCGTCAAGGGGTTTTAAACAACAGATCACCTTCTCCATGACTTTAAACTCAACTAAGAGAATTAACTCTTGATGTAAATTTGTAGAAATGTGTCTCTGCATCAGTGTCTCAGCAATGGATGCTCTGCAGTGAATGGGTGCCGTCAGAATGAGAGTCTGATAAAGACATCACAATAATCCACACCACTCCAGTCCATCACTTAACATCTGGAGAAGACAAAAGCTGAAACAAATCCATCATCAAGACGTTTTTAACTCAAATACCATAGAGTCCATAATAACTCTTCCTCCAGTGAAAAAGTGTTCTGGTCTGAATCAGGAGAGAAATCTGCATCAGATCAAGCACCGTTTACAAGACTAAAACACTCTAAACTTTAAATCTTTTGTCTTCTCCAGATGTTAACTGATGGACTGGAGTGCTGTGGATTATTGTGATGTTTTTATCAGCTCTCATTCTGACGGCACCCATTCACTGCAGAGCATCCATTGCTGAGACACTGATGCAGAGATGCATTTCTACAAATCTGATCCAACTGAGAAACAAACTCACCTTCTCTATGTTAAGAGGTTTTAAGCAACTGTTACCAGATCATGTTCTCAGTGACTTTTCTGTCTTTGTTTTGTGTTCACTTTGTTCTCATTTCCGAGATATTACTGGTATTTGACTTATACGACTTTCTGTATTATATTGTTCTCTTAATCTCTAGATTTTGAATTCAGCAATTACATTGCATCTCATTTCCTTCAACAAAGCTCCAGCAAATGAAACTGGCCTCCATTGAAAGCTTTTTGTGTGTTTTTTTCCGAGAGTCTGATACAAAACACCCATAAACAGCGGCGTCTGTTATGTCATGCTTTCATGCTCTTTGTCTGGGGATAAAACAGCTGAAATGCTTCATGATTATTTGTTATTTTTGTGAATGTAATGGTGATGATTACACTAATATTTGTTTTGGTGAATCTGTAGCGCTACAGAAAACTAAATAGGTCTATTTACATTCTAGCTTGTGAATTGTGTGATTGAAATATCACAAGAAATATTATAATGACAAATTAGTCTAGACAGCTGCTGCTTCTCGTGTCAAATCTTGACTGATTTTGATCAAGTAAACGTCAGAATAACTGCAGTCATATCTCCAGATGAACACTTACTGGACTGAAGCAGCTCAGCTTTACTTGATTCTCCATCAATCATGTTTTAGTCTCAAATCTGATCATCAGGATCTT